>JAOPSE010003019.1:0-64298 GCA_029449295.1 Zea luxurians | reverse complement strand
GGCGCGAACATAAACACCAGGTATGCTGGGGACCAAGTCTCACACATATGATGTATAGTGGCACAGGATCGAATGTCACATCTTTATATATAACAGGAGTTCTATACAAAATAAATAATTACATTATAAGGAGACAACGGTCCAGCAACCCAAAGTTGACTGGGAGACGACGACCTAGGTCTCTCACGAACACTTCACAGGCATCCTCCGAGCGCATCATCCTGCGGTACCTGTTCTTGACCTGTGGGGGGGTGTGAGACAGCAAGAGTGAGCTCACATACGTTCATTGCTCAACAAGTTGTGGGGAATAATGTGCATGAACTCGCCAAAGGTGGGAGCTCACGTGAAGTGTAAGGCTTACCAAAGAGGATGGTTGAAGCTGAGCATTGCTTTTAATGTTGGTCAAAATTTTATTAGCAATTACTAAGTATAAGTAAATACCAACCCAGTTAAATAGTAGAACAAAAGTAACAACTTCACCTGCGATGCAATGCATATGACAAATTGAGTTTAAGTTCCATAATTTAATCATGTGAGTGTCCGAGCTGCTCTGACCGTGAGCACGGCTAGTATACCAGTTTTACACTCTGCGGAGGTTGCGCATCTTTACCCACAAGTCATGTTACCCATCTGCCAAGGGATCGCGACTTCCCATACACCTCTACCGAGGAGGCGAGGCAGGGTAACACTACGAGGCCTTTACAAAGTTCCACTAGCTTCAGAAAACCCGCTACAGTTTATAGGAAGTTCCAATGCAGGACTCCCTTGCAGGACCGCCATCGCAGTAAAATCCTCCCGAGGGCCTCCCTACACTGACCACTCCCCTACTGCCCTTGCCCCTTTCGGGTAAGGTAGTCTTCCACTAGCTTTCCTAATTAATCAGCCAAGGGGTCCCATTCCTCCCTTGTGGTAGCACTGTTTTCCCGGGTGGTTCTCCATGTTCCAATTAACATAATGATCTTAACATGAACAGTAAATAACAACTGACAATAAAAGTATAATCATGAATAGTAATGTGTATCTCTATACCCAAAACCACATAAAGCGATAGCAAGTACTACCCAAAGATTCAGTGGTGAACAAGGTATAAAGATAGTCAAACTAGGGTAACCTATTGGGTCCCATCAAAATTAACCTATGCAGATCATTATGATTAATTAGAACAGTGGTAAAAAGAAGTGATCAAGGGCACAACTTGCCTGGGACTCGAGATTCCAGGTACCAGGATGATCTTCGGATGACACGTGTCCTCACGCTAGTCGTAGCATTACAAACAAACAGTGTATAAGCAAAATTAACATCACACCACACATAAGAACAAACTGAAAAATAATAATCTACACGTCGCTACGAGATCGTAGGAACAAGAATTGCTAAATTCGGAGTTATGGTTAAGGAGTCATGATTTTCCAAAGATCCACACAATTTAAGCACTTAAAACTAGATCTTATGTTGATTTAATAGATCATGTGAGAAAATAACCTAAATGAATAATTAATTCAACTTTGAGTTAAATCTTAATATAATTAGGGGTCATATTTTAGCCAAACTATAATTATAAACAGATTAACTTTGATTTAGAGAGGTTAATCTACTAAACATAGGTTAAATGAATATCTAACTATAAAAGTATGAGATATGGTATGATTAATGTTTTTAGTATGTAGAGAATATTTTTATGAAGCTAACGCAACTGGAATGGAGTAATTGGAGTTCATATGCATTTCTATGAATTATTGAAGTTCTAGAAATATTTTTCCTATTAGAAATCTATTTTCTATTTCATTTATTCCATTTAAACAATCTCTGGACTGGGCCTCAAATTCATAAAAGGCCAGGGGGCTCGAGGCAAAATTCTCTAAGGCACAGAGACAAGCCGTGCAGGCGGGGTTGATTTGGTTAAAGCAGGGGGTCTCTTTTTGAAAATGGCCGCGGCGAAGGGGTATGGGCGAATGAGAGCCGTCCGATCCTAATTCAAGCGCTCAGATTAGATCTAAGCCTACGAACTGGTACGCATCCGGCCATCGGATCAAGATCCTACGGTTAGGGTTTTATGGGTACGTGACCTAACCCACATCGTCCATCGCCAGATCGATGGCTTAGATCAGAGCCACAAAGGGGTACGCCCTGATCTAATCGTGACCGTTCCACAGAGAATCAACGGCACACCATCATCCTTCTCATCGACTGCATCAGCACGACGGCGCCCGCGGCGGTGCCAGCACCCATACGGTGGCGGGGCTCACCGGCATACACAGACCCGGCTCCCCAGGGCCCTAGTTCCAGATTGGACATGCGCGAATCCAAGAGGGGAGCTAAGCGAACACCAGGAGATACTTCATACCGTCAATGGAGGTGCAGAGGGTGCTGTCCACGAAGAGGGCGGCTCCACGGAAGTGACGGAGCGCCGGCGAGAAATTAAAAGCGCTCCAACCCTCAATCGAGCACGACGAGGCCACATATATGTGCGGTGGGATCCCTCACGGCCCTAGTACTACTTGCCGAGGCTGGAGGATCGCATATGGGCAGATCGATGGCGGCAACGGCAATCTCTTTCCCCGCACACGATTTCCCCCGGCGCGTTTTAGAACGAGTAGCGGCGGTGCGTCCGTTTTTATATCCTAGGTTAGGTAGGTCTTAGGTGGTTGCGATTTGCCCGGGCGCGCGGACTCCAGCGGGGATTGGCACGGTTTGTTGCCGTGATTCGCGCGGCCATGGATTATCTCGCCCGAGCGAGGAAGATAATGCTGACAGCGCGACCCCATTGGTCGGTGGCAAAACGAAAGGTACGCGCGCGGCTAGGGACAGACGATGGGTGGCAGACATGTGGGATCCACACGTAAGCGCTGCGGGCGATACGCGAAGGGAATACGAGTGGTGGCTGCAGTGGAGCTGACGGGCGCCGATGGGCCCAGGGTTCAGGTTAGCTGGGCGCGGTGGAGACGTTTGGTGGCAAAATGGAGTTGGGCTACGTGAGCAATTGGGCCGAGGCAGATAGAAGGGGCCTCACCTTTCCTTTTATATTTTCCATTTTTTTAAAATTCAAATGTTCAACCATAGAATGAGAATGATTGCATAACAAATGAAGTTCCACCATGAAATGTACATTCTTATAGTTATTTAGTTAGCTTATTTTTTAAATAAGCATTAAAGCAAGCATGAGAAATCCCAAAAGGGTTTAAAAAAATCCCTAAAGCACAATCTTAAATTATTTATTTATTTCATTTTTATTTTATTTTTTCTTAAACAAATTTTGGGCTTTAAAGTGGCATCCCTAGTAACTCCTCCGGAAAGACATCTGGAAAATCCCTAAACACATGGATGTTGTCACCAACAAACTTCCTATCAATTAAGAATACCGCACGTCTGGTAGAGGTAGTTAATGTAATTCAACTTAAAATCTTTCTCCTTTAGGGCTTGTGAGTTCTACAGTACCCGTACCACATTGTATAACGGCCTTTGCCTTTCTTAACCATGACATACCAAGGATCAGATCTATACTGCTTTCCTCTAATACTATAGGGGTAGTCCAGAATTCTCTTCCCATAATTGTCAATGTCAATCTATGTTTCATACAATTTGCCTCAACATGCCCTTTAGGTGTAATTACTACCATTGGTGTTTTCATATTTTGAAGTGGTAACTCATTTGTGGCATATCAAACAGACATAAATGAATGTGTAGCACCAGAATCAAAAATATTGTTGCAGGTATTCCATTAATATAAAACATACCAAGTGTGATGTCAGCCCCTTCAGCAGTAGCATCAGCGCTGACTTGATTAACCCTGGCAATAGAGAATCCCTTGCCAGGAGTCTATTGCTTGTTCTGAGCTGGTGCACTGGAATTCCCCACCGGACAAGCATTAGCATAGTGCCCAATCTGACTGCACTTGAAGCATGTAGGACCTGCCTTCTGTCCTATAGGCCTCGCTAGGGTGCCAGTGGGGGCAGCCTGACGAGTGTGGGGTGTCTGTGGAGTCCTCTGTGGAGTGTACTGAGCTGGGTGTGGTCCTCCTCTAGTGCGAACCGGTGTACCCTAGGGTGGAACATAGCGAGGACGAACGCTACTACTCCCCTGACCCTAGGATATCGCCTTCCTCTTCATGTCCCCCAGCTGAACACGCTTGTGTTCAATGGCTAGGGCCTTGTCAAGCAGCCTCTAGAATTATGGAAATGTATGAGCAACCAGTGCATACTATAGTGGCCCATTGAGTCCCTCGATGAAATGTTCTTGCTTCCTCTCATCTTCAGCCACTTCATCAGGTGCATATCTTCAGAGCTGAATGAATCTGTCCAGCTGGTATGTTATAGTTCCTGAACTGTGTAGCAAACTCTACCCAAGTGATAGTATCAGCAGCATCGTGGGCAACAGTGTAAGAATCCCACAATCAGCAGCAGGACCAGTAAGTCGACCAGAAGCATATAGAACCTTCTCTCGGTCGGAGCACTGTGCAATATTTAGCATCTTCTCCACAGACTTTAGCCAATCATCAGTGTGCAGAGGATCTGGAGAACTGGCAAAGGTAGGTGACTTGTGGCTCATAATTTCCTGGTGCTTGTCCCGGGGTGGAAGTGGTGGTGGTGGTGGTGGCAATGGGACTTGCTGCTATTGCCCCAACCTCTCCTGACACATCTCCTCTCTCTCTTGGCGCATCTCTTGGCATTCCTACCGCATCTGCGCGTGCATATCTACCATAGTATCAGCCATCTATTGCATTATCTGCATCTAGGCTGCATTTGCTGGATCAGTTCTGGTTGGTGGAGGATTTGGAGGATCCATCTCTGCTTGTTGTTGTTACTGCTGGGGGGTAGATCAATTCCTCCTCCCTTCCTGGTATTGACCATCTGAGTTAGAAACGCATGGTAAGAAAGAAAGAATTGTAGGCAAGGCGAGTAATTACGAGGCATGTTACTTTGGGGGATTTATTAGCTAAGTAGATTAGTGCGTTACCTACTAAAGCTAATACATTACCTTATGGTGGTACATGCTAAGATGCCCAACTATACTGTTTCAATCAATCAAAGAACCAAATCAGCATTTATCATCAGAACAGTCAACCAACATTTTTAAAAAGGAAAATAGTTTTAATTTTGTCTTAGGTCTCCTATCTCTTAAGAAGGTCGTAAATGTAGGATTCCAAGGTGTGAAATCCTCTTGTCTTAGAGTAGAAAAGATAACAGTAATCAGAGTAGAACAGTAGAAGGTGAGACAGGATCAAGAAAAGTATAGAACGAATCAGAGTAAGATAAGTAGGTAAGGGCTTTGTCCATTTCTATCTAGGTTTCGTCCTACAGTCAACATTTCCTCTGATACCACTTCTGTCACACCCGAATTTAAGGGATAAAGCCGGGTGCGTCTCATATGTGCGCCAAGGAAGAACAACACATATAATAACAGAGTGCATAGAGATAAATGTCATAAATATCATAAATGTACTTATTACATAGCGGAAGTCTTACAAAATAAATGATAAAATAAGCGAACTAAATATTATTTCCCTAGCATCACAAAGCTGAATGGGAGACGCCACCTAGATCAAGTCGAACTTCTCATTGTGCGGCTCCTCTTTGACCACCTGCTCTTCACCTGGGGGTTTATATATCGCAAGAGTGAGCTCAAAAAAATCATAGCTCAACAAGTTGTGGGGAATAATGTGCATGAACTCACCAAAGGTGGGAGTTCATGTGAGGTGTAAGGCTGATCAACAAAATAAAGGTTGAATCTGAGCATTGCTTTTATAAGTTGGTCAAAATTTTATTAGCAGTTACTAAGTGTAATAAATACCAATCCATAATAATAATAAATAAAAGTAATAATAAAATAATCCCAATGCAATGCAGATGACAAATTGAATTTAATTTCATAAGTTAATCATGTGAGTGTCCGAGCTGCTCATGACTGTGAGCGCGGCTAGTATACCTGTTTTACACTCTGTAGAGGTTGCATATCTTTACCCACAAGTCATGTTACCCATTTGCCACGGAGTTGATCAGACCCCATACACCTCTACTAAGGAAGCGACGCAGGGTTCCATTATGAGGCCTTTACAAAGTTCCACTAGCTTCAGAAAACCCGCTACAGTTTCTAGGCAGCTCCAGTGCAGGGATCCCTCGCCTGACCGCCATCGTAGCAAAACCTCCTTAATCTGACCACTCCCCTACTGCCCTTGCCCCTATCGGGTAAGGTAGTCCTCACTAGCTTTCCTAGTTAGTTAGCCAAGGGCGTCCCATTCCACCCTTGTGGTAGCACTGTTTTCCCGGGTGGTTCTCCATGTTCCAATTAACATAATGATCTTGTCATGAACAGTATATAATAAACTGATAATAAAAGTGCAATCATGAATAAAGTATATCTCCATACCCAAATCCAAATAAAGCAATAACAGGTACTACCCAAAAATTCAATGGTAAAACAAGGTATAAAGATAGCCAAAGTAGGGTAACCTATTGGCTCTCATCAAAATTTAACCTATGCAGATCATTATGATTAATGAGAACATGACTGTTAAAAAGAAGTGATCAAGGGCACAACTTGCCTTCAACGAGCTCCTGCTCAGCAGTCTCCACCTGCTGAACCCCTGGATCCTCTGTGGCTTGCTCGTCTACTCGCATCAATACAAACAAACATAGTATAGCAAAAATTAATATCACACCAAACAATAGAACAGAATGCATGATAATATTCTACGCTGCGTAACGAGATCATAGGAACAAGAATCACTAAATTTGGAGCTACGGTTATTAAGTTATGAATTTCTGAAGTTATTTAGTACTTGGAGTAGCATAACTCATGTGAATAATTTTAGTTCAAGTTTCATGGCTAAACAAATTTACTAAGTGATAAACAGTATTAAACAAAATTAATGCCACTGTAATGAATCAATTTGGAGTTGAAATGAATTAAATATGAATTTCACAATTTTCTAGAATCACTTTTGCATTAAAAATCAATTTCCATAATTAATTCTCTATTTTTACTATTCTCTGGACTGCGCGTCAAATCCCGAGAAGCGCAACGCTTAAAGCGCAAAATACCGCAGACACATGTTACTATTACGGTGGACGGCGGGTTCTATTTAAACAAACGCAGGGGCTTATTTATCAATCGGCAGAGCCGAAGGGGTATTCACAGATTACAGCTGTCTGATCAGGAATCTAGCGCCTGGATTAGATCCCGACTCCCATGAATCAGCGCGCCACGATAGCCGCAAGATCATAGATCTACGGTTCGGACTCGATGAAACCCATCCACTGCGCCTACGTTAATCCCGATCACCCATGCATGATCCGACGGTCCCAGAATCGTCGTCTACCTCCCGTTGCGAACTCGCCCAGTAGTCCTCGATTGCGACATCGCCGACAGCGGGCAATGACCTGCCACGCGGCGAGCCAGCAACTAACCAACCCGGTTACGGATTGGGGCGCGGGTAACTTCCTATGCCTAATGCAAACGACCGCGAACCATAGGGGCATGCCCTTACCGACGTTTGGAGGTTGCTCCTAGAGAATGGCCACGCGACGATGTTCTTCCAAGGCGAGCTCCGACACCCAACTTGATGTCGCAGAGGACGGCACTCTCGGTACAGGAAGCGCTGCAACCGCCACGCCATCGAGAACCCGGACGAACTCCTCCCCGGCACTCCAAGTCTGCTCTCTATTTCTCTCCTCGTCGGGTAATGGCGTGTTCCTTTCTCTCTCGCGGGGCGATGGTGCTGCGCGTATATATGGTCCACGGCCACGCACGCGAGTGTGCCATGCACGAAGGTCGTTGGCGATTACAGGGGGGCGTGGGCAAGCGACCAAGCTAATCAGTCGGGATCTCGCGCGGCAGGCACGGAGTAGTAGGGTCACTAGCCACCATGGCTAAGCACGATTGAGGCTGGTCGGCGGGCCCCACAAGGCAGTGACTACGGCGTGGTGCTCGCGAGTGCGGAGGCGGACTAGTGGGTCCCGGATGTCAGGGACCAGCGGCGCGGCCGAGCGGTTCTGGTTGGGCCAGCGCAAGGAACTGCCAAATGGGCCGAATTGGACGCCGTAGGCCCATTTAGGATAGGTCTTTTTCCCTTTTTCTGTTTTGTTTTATTTTGAATTCCCCTTTGCTAATTTCAAACCTAATATTTAAATTCAAATTTTTGACTTGCAAATTCCTCACAGGTCATTTGTACAAACAAAAGTACCTATGTAAAAGGATAGATGTGTATATATATTTTCTTTATATTTTATACTCTTCTCCTTTCTTCTCTTTCCTTTCCCATTTCTAGTTTCAAATCCAAACTTCAATTTAGGGTGTAATCCAAACTTCTAGTCATTATTATATTATTATTATTATCATTATTATTTTTATTTAATGCACAAACATACAAACTCCAACATGATGCATGTTTTATTGGAGAATTATCCACTTGAAATATGTTTCCTAATAATTCTCATGAATGAAAAGTACAATACACATAAAGATTTATTCTTCTCTTTTATATTCCAAAAGTTGGGTATTACAGTCTTCCTCCGCGAAGGTCTCGGAAATATTGAAGGTAATGACTGAGTCTTTCCCTTTCGCACCACTAAGTCCTCTGAGGTTGGAACTGACTAGCCTCTTACAGAAAAAGGAAATCTCTTCGGCTATTGATGGGAGAGACGGGGGCCAGAAGAAACATCGCATGATGAATATACTAGAAGCCATTGAACAGACCCCGTCCTCAGCCTCGGCAGACAAAGCTGCAAAATCAACTGATGCCGAAGCTACCGTGGCAGCCGAAGACGAAAATCTGACAACCACTCTGTCTGAAATTGACAAACTTATATTAGACATGGTTGCAGAGAAAGAGGTAGCCACAGTAGCTTCTGATAAGGGAAAGAAGATTGAAAAACCTCTTCAGAAGAAGTGAATTTTGACCTATGGCACTTGGGCGGCCAACAACTCTCTGCAGAGGACATGTCAGAGCTAAAAGAATTCGCAATCTCCTATGGCTACCAATCGGGGTCAATGCTCTTCGGCGGGGTCGATGAAGAAGTTGTGGGACGCATCCACGACCGCGCCGGTGCTAAAATTATAGGCACCCTATTGAAGAGCATTGGTTTCCTGAAGCTTGAGAAAGACATTAGCTGCTACAGGCGGCATCACATCATAGGCAACTTATTTTACTCAAACTTCAAAGTAAGATCTCTTTTGCAAGTTACCGTTGATATCTTCGTGTTGACTTAGATATTCTAACTTTTAATTTTTTTATAGATTTTATTATTAAGCAAAGCTTTAAAAATGCAACAAGATGGGCGCGCGGAGCCGGTCGCTCAGTGTCGCGTGGGTAGCTCCTAGCGGCGCGGCAAGGCAGGAGGCAGGGCGTGCGGGGCGGCGCGCGTGGCTGCTCAGCCTGGGAAGTCCCTGGCGGCGTTCCTGGTGCGCGGCTGCTCGGCCTGGGGAAGCCCCTGGTGGTGCGCGGGTAGGAGGGTGGCGGCGGCTGGATACCCTAGTTGGATACCGGCGGCTGGGGAGGTGAGGGAAGAGAAACCCTAGCTTTGATACCATGTTGGATTGAATGATGGGCCAACCCTAGAGAGACTATATAGAGTTCATACACGGGCCTCATGGGCCTAGCCACATGGGCCTAATCCATATACTCTAACAAAAGCGGTGGTCGTACCCCAGAAGCCACTAGCGCACAAAAGTCACCATGGCCAGTTATGACTTCGTCGAGGACATCAACATCTTTCTCGATGCATTCAAGAGCTCTGGGCACATCTTCGGTAGAGAGGCTAGTTTCCTCGGATGCAGCTCTGAGGGGAATGGACGGGGAAGGTCCCCCTAACCCTCAACCCCCACGGGAACCTCGCCCACGATAGCAGCAAGGGCAGAGGCGAAGCTCGTGGCGGTGAGGGTACCTCCCCACCCGCGGCGGCAGTCCTTGCCCCCACGCACCCAGCACACGGGCGCCCGTAGAGGGGGCCACGGCCGCGGCTGGGAGGGGAGGAAGCGTAGGGGAGGTGGCGGCGAGAGAAACGGCGCGGGGTGGAGCAGCGGCGGCGCGAGCGCCAAGGGCTGCTGCGCGTGCCCAGGAGGAAGAGGAGAGGGGAGGAAACATTTGGGAATATGAGGGGGGAGGAGAAGGCTGCTGCTCGCTGGCCATGGAGGCGACGACGGTGCAGCGCGGACCGGCGCTGCTCGGGCTTGGGCTTCCTAGGCATGGGCGCTTGGGGATCTGGCGTCAGGTCGCGGCTGGTCAGGGCTGGGTGCGTCGGCGTGGCTCCCTAGCGCAGGGCCGGTCGAGCACCTGGGTGGGGTACCGTGCCGTGGTCAATGGCGTGGCGGAGGCTACGTGGCTCCGCCAGCTCCTCGCCAAGCTCCACAGTCCCCTCTCCAGGAGCACGTTGGTCTACTGCGACAATGTCAGTGCCGTCTACCTCTCCACTAACCCGGTGTAGCACCAGCGGACCAAGCTTGTGGAGATCGATCTACACTTCGTCTGAGATCGCGTCACCGTCGGTGATGTTTGGGTACTCCACGTGCCGACCACCTCCTAGTTTGCCGACATCTTCACCAAGGGTCTTCCGTCCTCGACCTTCGCGGAGTTTCGCTCTAGCCTCAACATCAGTGGTGGCTAGTTGAGTCTGTGTGGGATCCTATGGTGTGATGTACTTCTTCTTTTCGAGTCTAGTCTGTGAATTCTGCTGTGACGGAAGTTTAGACTGCGAGCGGGTGTTAGAGTATATGGATTAGGCCCATGTGGCCCGTGTATGAACTCTATATAGCCTCTCTAGGGTTGGCCCATCATTCAATCTAACAGCTTTCATAAAAGCCGGGTGCAATCACGCAAGGGCCGTTAACAGACCACATTTCAACCTTTCGGCATCAGATCTAGTTGATATTCCAGCCGAAGCTCGAAGCATAGGCAACAGATTCGTCACCCAGATTTGGGCAAAGGGTGGCCGAGAGATGGCTCGAGATGAAGCTCGTAATCTGCTCAAAAAGGTATAACTCTTTACCTCTATTCTTTTATTTTACGTTTTTCCATACCAGATTCCCCATTACCCTTTTCTTCGTCATTTTTAGGGTGATGGTGCCGAAGGTTAGCGAACCAAAGTTAGGTCTGAACGGAAGACTTTAGAGGCTTCCCGTTGTTGATATCTGTACAAAGACTTTTTGGAAATTCTTTATGCAAGAAGTGTATTATGTGACGAAGGGTTGTAATTGAATGTGAACAGAATTGTAAATATTTGTAAATAATTTGTAATGCTATTTTACCTTTCATTCGTGTGCTGTCTTGCTTTGTTGTGGATGAAATCAATGCTTGTAGTTTTTTGAGCTGAAGGCAAAAAACACCTTCCCTTCTTTTTGTTCACATCGAAGCACCTCTCATATACAACAAAATTTCATTTGAGATGAAGCCTCTTCATGTATTCGAAGCGTTTTCTCATTGAAGGCAGGAACCCACGCTTTTCCTGTTAATGCTTTATGCTTTATGTCTTGATAATGAATCTATGAATGCCTAATGTATGTTTGTATGAATGCAAAAGATGATGTGATGAAGTATGCAAATGTATGCCGAAGGTAAGAAACTCACACGAACATACACCCAAACTCTGCATCCCCTTAGGAATGACTTTGGAGTCTCTTCACCTTTTACTTAGGTGGTTGTTCAGCTCTGCATTCCATTAGGAACGACTTTGGAGCTAAGCTCTGCATCCCCTTAGGAACGACTTTGGAGCTTCTTCACCTTTTACTTAGGTGGCATTTAAGCTCTGCATTCCCTTGGGAATGACTTTGGAGCTTCTTCACCTTTCACTTAGGTGGCATTCTAGCTCTGCATCCCCTTGGGGATGACTTTGGTGCTTCTTCATACTTTCTTACACTCGATGGTGTAATCCCAGATCCTTACATTTTACATGTGGGGGAATTTGGCCCTTGTATTGCACAGGGCAGCACAAAAAATAAAAATTACAACCTATGGCCCCATTAAAAACCTTTCTCCCCTTTTTGAAAGGAAAAGGGTGACGTAAGGAAAAAATAAGATCACAAAATTTAGACATAATATCTTTGGAGCTCATCTGCATTCCATGATCTTAGAATGTCATTACCATGCATGTCCTTCAACCTATATGATCTAGGTCTTGACAAAGAGACCACCAAGAAAGGACCCTCCCATTTTAGCTGAAGTTTTCCCACTGTATCTGGGTTGGCCACTCTCCGAAGTACCAAATGTCCTGGTTTTATGTTTTTTAGCCTTACCTTCCGATCACACCATTTCACTGTTTCAGCTTGATACTTATTGATGTGATCAATTGCTTGAAGTCTGGTTCCTTCTATCATGTCTTTTGTTATTTTGCAATCCTCTTCGTCTTCTGTTGAAGCTATGGTCTTTATTGAACCCGTTCTTGCTTCTTCTAGTGTTATTGCTTCATCACCAAACAAGAGTTTGAATGGGGTAAATCTTGTTGACCTTGAGACAACAGTATTGTGGTTCCATACCACTTTTATTAACTCGTCTGGCCACTTTCCTTTCGGCTGATTGAAGATTGACTTCATTATCCATGTTATTATGACTCCATTGGCTCGTTCTACCAGTCATTTGATTCTGGATGCCTTACTGATGAAAAACGTATTTTTTGTACCGATTTGGTCACAAAAAGCTTTGAATGTTTCAGCATCAAACTGAGTTCCATTATCAACTGTAATGGCCTTCGGCACATTGAAGCGACAAACAATATTTTGCTAGAAAAACTTTTGGAATGTGGCCGAAGTGATTGTAGCTAGAGGTATAGTTTCAATCCACTTTGAAAAATATTCCACCGCTACTACAACATATTTTAAATTTCCTAGAGCTGATGGAAGCGGGCCTAATAAATCTAGACCCCACCTTTGCAATGGCCAGGTGGGCTGGATTAGCTGAGTTAGAGACGAAGGTTGCTTTTGGTCTCTGGCACACTTCTAGCAGTTTTCACATTTTTGAACTAAATCTACTGCATCCGAAGCTGCCTTCAGTCAATAAAATCCTAGTTTGAAAACTTTTCCAAGCAAAGGCATGGACCCAATATGAGCTTCGCACAACCCTGTATGTATCTCCTTCATTAGTTCCTGACCTTCGGTTCTAGACAAACATTTCAGCAATGGGGCCTTGTTCTAGCTTCCATTCTTTTGTTATAAGCTTCATCATTCGAAAGACAATTGCCTTGCAGGAAAGATATAATCTCAGTCCTCCAATCTTCACTGTGCACTGGTGAGATTGTAAGCACTGCTCGCTCCATGAGATCGACTGAAGGTGCTTTTATTGTTTCAAAAAATACTTCCGAAGGTAATTGGAGCCCCTGTGCTGCTGACTTGGCTAATAGGTTTGCATGTTCATTTTCTCCTTGGGATATTCTTTACAGAGAAGCCTTCGAAAGAGACTTCCATTCTTCGGACTGTGTCCAAATACTTCTCGAGCTTCGGATCTCTTGCTCTGCTGCTTTTGTCAATGTGGCCTGTAATAACTTGTGAGTCAGATTTGAGGGTTGCCCTTCTTATTCCCATTGCCTTAAGTTTTCGATGTCCCAAGAGAAGGGCTTCGTATTATGCAATGTTATTTGTGCAGCTAAACTCTAGCCTTGCTGCGTAGCAAGTTCTGATTTTAAATGGTGAAATTAGAATGGCAGTTGCTCCTGCACCAAAGGTTTCCTATGACCCATCACAAAACATTGTCCAAGCTTCGTCATCTTTTATTCTTTCTTCGCCCTGAGCCCCTGGCGTCCAATCAGCAATGAAGTCTGCTAATGCCTGCGATTGAATTGAAGACATGTGATCATAATCTATGGTGAATTCATTCAACTCTGTAGCCCATTTCCCAACTCTTCTTGTGGCTTCTCTGTTCCTTATTATGTCCTTGAGAGGCTGAGAAGAAGGTACTATGATATGGTATGACTAGAAATAGTGCCGAAGCTTTCTGAAAGCCATCTATACAGCATACAGTACCTTCTCCAACCCTGTGTAGTTTTTCTTTGATGGACTAAGTACTTCAGAGACGAAGTACATTGGCACTTGTCTCTTTGCTTGGCCATCTTGCTTTTCTTGCACCAACGCTGCACTAACTGTAGCATGAGAAGTAGCTTCATATAGCAGCAATGGGGCTTCTAACGAAGGTGGGGTTAAAGTTGTCAACTCTATTAAGTATTGCTTCGGCTCTTCGAAAGCTTTTTGCTGAATTGATCCCCACTAGAAGACTTCGGCTGACTTCAAAACTTCAAAGAAAGGCAAGTTACTTTCTGCTGATCTTGAAATGAATCTATTCAATGAACCCAATCTTCCTGTTAGCCTTTGGGCGCCTTTTCTTGACTTCAGTGGCTCCATCCGAAGTATTACTTCTATCTTGCTTGGGTTTGCCTCAATTTCCTTTATTGACACGAGACACCCAAGAAACTTCCCCTTCTTCACCCTAAAAACACATTTTTCTGGGTTGAGCTTGAGACCCGCCTTTCTAAAATTGGCGAATGTTTCTTATAAGTCAGCGATGTGATTTTCTTGCTTAGTACTTTTAACTATGATATCAAGAACTTGCAGATGCGCCCTTGGAAGTAATTTTTAGTATAAAACTAATAACAAAATTATTTAGAAACTTGCAAAAATCATATCTTCTATGTTTTTTTACTTTGATTTTAGTGGTTCTCGAACCTACAGTTTCATAGCGACGCATAGAATATTATTACACAGTTTTATTCCATGTTTGGCATAATGTTATTTTTACCTATTACATGTCTATCTATATGTACTACTATGAGTAGAAGCGAGGTATCAAGGAACCTGACGACCAAATTGGAGAAGTACCTGGAGTTGCACCAAAAAGGCAAGTTGTGCCCTTGATCACTTGTCTTAACCTAATGTTCTGTTAATCACCGTGACATGCTTAGGTCAATTTGATGGGATCTAATAGGTTACTCTAGCTTGTTTACCCTACACCTTGCAAACAAATGAATCATTTAGGTAGACTTGCTATTGCTCTATCTAGTTTTGGTATTGATATTATATCTGGAACTACGATCATGCTTTATTATCATTGTTGGATCCATTATTGTTCATGATAAGATTATTGTGTTAATTAGGACATGGAGCGACCACCCAAGAAAACAGTGCTACCACAATGATGGAATGGGACGCCCTTGGCCAAGTAATTAGAAGAGCTAGTAGGAGTTAATCCTTTCCCAAAAGGGGCAAGCGGGGTATGGAGAGTTGTCGGTCTGTCTGTGATAGCTTTTCGGGCGAGGGATTCCTATATCGACCCCTCCCTCCCTGATTCCGTAGCGAGTTCTCTCATGCTAGTGGAACTTTGGAAAGGCCTCGTAGTGTCACCCTGCCTCGTCTCCTCTATAGAGATGAATGGGAATTCTAGACTCCTTGGCAAATGGGTAAACACGGCTTATGGGTAAAGATGTGTAACCTCTGTAGAGTGTAAAACTAGTATATCACTCATGCTCACGGTCAAGAGTGGCTCGGATCCTCACATGAGTAATTTATGGAATTAAACTTAATCTGTCATTTGTATTGCATTGTGGGAATTATTATTAATTGTGATCAACTATTTAATTGGGTTGATATTCACTTATACTTAGTAACAGCTAATACAATTTTGACCAACTTATTAAATATAATGCTCAGCCATAACCATCTTCCTTGATAAGCCTTACACTTCATATGAGTCCCCACCATAAGTGAGCTCATGCACATTATTCCCCACAACTTGTTGAGCGATGAAGGATGCTACGATGAGTTTGGAGAGGTCTAGGCCATCGTCTCCCAGTCAACTATGGTTGCGGAGGATCGTTGTCATCATATGATGCATTTAATTAACTATTTTGTACAGAACCCCTTTTATTTAATAAAGATGTGACATTGATTTCTGTACCCTGAGTCATCATATATGTGAGACTTGATCCTAGCACACATTTGAGATGCGCTCGGGTTTGCCCTCAAATCTGGATGTGACATCTTTGGTCATCCATGACCGAGTTCGTGGACAAGTTCTTTGTTGGTGATGTCATTGGTGAAAGAACTTACTACGTCGGCGTCAGTGGCATCGAGGAGTTCGTTTCTCTTTTGGGAGAACCTTTAGATGTAATCCCAGAGGCTTTCCCTACTCTTCTAGGTGTACTACTTGAGGTCCCAAGAGCACCCAGGTCATTGTAAGTACCCTAGAATTTTCCCACAAAAGCCTTCCTTAGGATTGCCGAGTCATGGATGGTTCCACTCAGCAGATGCTCGAACCAAGTTTTGCCCCCTCCGCAAGGTGGATGGGGACAAACTGGATGATCAAGTGGTCATCCCTAATCCCTGCCATGCGGTAGGTACTACGGTAGTCTTCCAACCATACAGTGGGATTGGTGGTCCCGTCATACTTGGTGATGTTTATTGTCGTGCGCACTATCATCGAAAACTGCGCCTTCCAGATTGCGTGTCCGAAGGCGAGTGGTCTGGGCCTAGATGGGCTAGGACTTCGCTCACGCCTCCTCTCGGGCGCATGCGAGTGCTCTGCTTCTTCTTGCTCCTACCACCTGTCGTTGAGGATGTGGCAGGCATCGTGGATATCTCCGAGGTGGTTCTTCAGAGGCATGCACAACCTTGTGGATTAGGAGGGTTGTGCCCCCTTGCTACAGGATGAGTGTAATGCCCTAAATTTGGGGGGGATAATTTTTCTTCTCCGATACTCACCAAATTCAGGCATTACTCTCTTTTCTCTTCTTGTTTCGCTCCTTCTTCCAATTTTAAAGCAGTATAGTGACTGGTGCCCGTATCGCATGTAAACAAAAACCTAGGTTGACATGGGTGTTGCATCATGTCGAAGCATATTTCTTTTGTCTAATGTTGTGTCTAATCGTGCGTCCGTCTCGTTTCGATTTTTGATTCGCGATTTGTTTTCAATTAGTGGTCGTGTGAGCAGTGGGTTTTTGGCCTGGCCCACGATTCGGCCCAGGCCATGGCCCAACCTGGCCCGGCCCTGGCGCGTGCCCCCTGGAGCCCTTCCCCCCCATGCGTGCGCCCCCTCTCCCTATCTCATTTTCTTTTCCCGCGCAGCAACTTCCCTCTCCCTCTCTTCCACCTCTCTTCCACCTCCCTTGCCCTAGGTGTGATCTGGTGGACGGTTGCCACCGATCATCGAGCCCTGAGGTGAGCTCCCCCTCGCTTCCCCTCTCCTCTCGCTCTTCCTCCCCCCGCGCGCCCTGCTGGCTCGCTGGCCGCGCGCGTCCCTTGGCCGCGCACCTCCCCAGTTGTGCGCCCGTGGTCGCGCCCTCCCCTGGTCGCGTGCCCTCCCTGGCCACGTGCCCTCTCCGGCCGTGCGCCCCCCGGCCGCGTCGTCCCCGGCCACGCGCCCCTGGCCATGCCCTTTGGCCGCACCGCTCCCGCGCCGCACCCCCTGGCCGTGCCGTTCCTGGCCACACGCGCCCCTGGCATCCTCCCCCGCTCCGTGCGCACAGTCCTGTTTCCCCGCGCGTAGCCCTAGTGTGTAACGTTTAAAATTCAGTTTGATTAGTTTTAAATTTAGTTTAATTTATGTGTTGTGTCGCGCGCTTCTTCGCGCGATGATTTATAATAAATTCAGATTTATTAGTGTGCTGCGTCGCGCGCTTCGTCGTGCGACGATTTATTTTAATTTCAGGTTATTTAATGTGTTGCGTTCCGCGTTTTATCGCGAGATGTTTTGTTTTAAATTCAGTTTAAGTGGTGTATGCCGTCATGTGCTTCGTCGCGCGACGGTTTACATTATTTTCATATTTAATTCAAGTGTTTCGTGGCGTGCTTCGTCGCGCGACGATTCAATTAATTTCAGTTTAGTCTAAGTGTTGCATCGCGTGCTTTACCGCACGACGACTCATTTTATCTTCAGCTTAGTTCGTGCATGCTGTCGCGCGCCTCGTCACGCGGCAACTCGTCCCGATTTTCAGTTTAGTTCACGTGTGCCGTTGTGCGTTTCGCCACACGACAACCCTTTTAAATTTACCTTGAATTGTTTATAATAATTAAACATATAGCGTAACTTTATTTTATGCATAGCGTGATTATCAAATTAATATGGTTTTTAGACAAGTAATTTAATCCATAGCTGCTTAACATAATCGCCTTCCGACCGTAGCCTCGACCGTTGTTTTCTCTTTCTCGCTTAGTCGTAGGTGCGAGCTCTGCGCCGAGGTCTGCTTATTTCTTGTATTCTACTACCTGGTTTATTGTTCTTTTTATATTAAATTGTGGAATGGATGTTTGAACTCATATAGATAACGCGCAGTTAGCGGAGTCCGAAGGAGTTGCAGGTGAAGACCCTGAGCAGCAGCTGGTTGGTGAAGGCAAGTGTTCCTTGACCCATCTATGTCCTACTCATTTTATAATTCACTCCCCGCATTTACACAAATTTATACCTAAGGATTGACTAGCTTTGTTTATCATATCCTTGTTTACCTATGTGGGTTGGGTCATTTTGGTTTAGCTTTATGCTAGTGCTTCACCCTAATCAATGAACATGATGAGATTATTTATGATATGCTGTTTTTTCCTCTTGATTATGATCATGATATTGTGACATTTAAGGGGACTCGAGCGGTTTCTCGAGTGCCTCTCTATAAGGACTAGTCCGTTGGATGACCACCAAGGAAAACAGTACAACCATGATGGTGGTATGGGACGCCCTTAGCTGAATAATTTGAGGAACTGAGGTTTAGTTTGCTTCACCATCGTGCTGTCAATGGGGCTCGATGTATGCGGCTCGCTCTGCCAAGGGTGGTTTGCCCCTTGGGGAGAAGAGCGGTACATTTAGGAAACCTAACGGGCGGCTACAGCGTCAGGAAATCTTTGTAAAGGCTACGTAGTGAAACCTTGCCTATTAACCTTGGTAGTGTTTAAGGGTTTGATCGGCCTAAGGCAAAAAGGGAATCACGACTCATGGGTAAAGTGTGCAACCTCTGCAGAGTGTTATGAAACTGATATATCAGCCGTGCTCGCGGTTATGAGCAGCCTTGGTAGCTCCATTGATTAGAGACACATTGATCAGAGATGCTTTGTTCACAGGTGATAATGAGGATGATGGTTTGATTATTATTATGGTTATGGTTTCTGGTACTCTTTCCATTTGGAAAGAGTGCTTTGGGTTAACAACTTGGGTTAATGCTAAAACTTGGCTCTCTACTAGTAATAATTACCTGACCAACTAAAAGCAACTGCTTGACTTTAACCCCACATAAAGCTAGTCCACTACAGCCAAACGGGACAATTGTTGAGTATGTTGATGTGTACTCACCCTTGCTTTACACACCAAACCCCCCAGGTTGTCCACGTTGCAACCACTACTCAGGAGAAGATGAAGTCGTTGTGGAGGACTTCCAAAAGTTCCAAGAGTACGATGAGTTCTAGGCGTGGGTTAGCAGCAAACCCCTAGTCGGTTGCCTGTGAAGGTCATGTTTATCTATGTTTCGTTTTTGCACTTTGATAATTGTTAATGACTATGTGGATGTCTCAGACATCATGATGTAATCAATTATTACCCTCTTTTTTGTTATTATTGGAGCATTGTGTGATGATGTCCAGTTATGTAACTGCTGTGAACGTGAATTGCTGATCCTGGCACGTACATGGTTTACATTTGGTTTGCCTTATAAAATCGGGTGTGACAATGAGACTGAGCGGGTACCAAAGCTATCCGTGTTGTTGGGTGCTTACTGACAGTGACCCTCTCTACTAGGATGCGGAGGATCCGGTACATCGCCCTTGCCTCGGTTCATTTGGCTCGGGGATGGACCAAAGCATCATGGCCACTGTAGCTATGTTCTGCCTAGGGTTGAGGAAGTATTGTGCGCTGTCGCTACTCTCGACGAGCTAATCATAGACCTTTCTCACCTGAGGACTTTCGACCTCAAGGTGCTTCCGCTCGACGTCGTCGTAAACCCCAGTTGAGTTTTTGGACGAAGGCCTTGAGTTCGTCTTGCTGCTACCGAAGGTTGGCACTGATATTCCTCTTCTTGGTTGGGAGGTTCCACGTCCACCCACAGTTCACGTTCTGTGGTGGTGTTGCCACAAAATAGGCCCTTCCCATTGCCTTGTTTCCATCGGTGTCAGGTTCCTCAATCGAGTCGTGGCTCGAGTTGTCCTCGAGCAGGATGAGAACAGATGTTGGTTGATGGCCGATGACGGCCACGAATGATGAGGGTGACTCTTTCTCCACCTTCTGCTTGATGGCGGTAGCGAGTCTGTTAATGCATCGCTTAAGGCCGGCGACACGCCCTTGAGGTATCGCTTCTCTGCCTTACTCCTAGCAGTGGTGGAGCGTGTAGGTCCTGCTGCGCCCATCGTGGAGGATGCATCGGAGTTGGCGAGGCGGAGCTCACTGGTTGCGGTGGCAAAGAAGTCAGGGGAACCGGAGTTGATGCGGCTCCTCGGTGCGAGTGAAGGTGGATGACTAGGCCATCAGAGTGAATAAAGTCGTTGGCATGCTAACGGATCCCCTACCTAGCAGGCCAGCTGTCGTGGTTTCGAAAACTAGGGGACAATAGAATTTGTGTTCGGGAGGAGAAGCTAGCGCAGACTTACTCCGAATGGTGAATCCAGGGATTCAGATAGGGGGTTTATACTGGTTTAGGCTCTCGCCCTAGTTTAGTGTAGTGTTGATCGTAGTATTGCTTTTAGGACTGTGTTGTAGTAGGTGCATCTATGGAATGTATGAGGGGGTCCTGCACTTTTAAATTTCAAGGGTAGGACCTTACAAAGGAGACTTATTCCCTATCGATAAGAGCATGATCTGTTGCCTTTGGTTGACAAAGTCCTTTGGACGTCATCATTAGGGTCGTGCATAGCTGTACCCCTAGCATGGTGTACTGCCTTGTTCGCCGGTATATGGGTCTCTGTAGCAAGTCCGATGCTATGGTCCTTGTTAGCAGTGCTTACTGGTTTCCATGGGGCAAAGTCATGGTATGTTTCAGGGTCGTGTGCTATCACACCCAGTTTTGAAGGCAAACTGATTGCGAACCATGTACGTTCCAGGATCAGAAACTCACGTACACAACGATTACATAATTTGGACATTGTTGGGGACTTGTTCTCAAATGCTATAAATTAAGAACAAGGCAACATAGGATGTTAAATGTTAATGTCCTTCGCCCGCTGAAGCATTATCTCCTCGAGGGTTTAATGAACTTCGGACGAAGGCCATGATCAGAATATCACGAAGGTCATACCTTCATGATCAAAAATAATGTAAAATGAAGTATAAATTGTAAAACATTATAAAGAGATATGCTAAAAACAAATAACATTATTCACATGTTTTGTCATATTTATACCTTCGTCTTGGCAGAAAGTGATAGTTCCAGTGCAATGTGTCAGCGATTACAAGATTGCGTGAACAGTACAGGGGTACTGTTCACCTATTTATAGGCATAGGGGCCTATGTATAATTACAAATATGCCCTTTACAATTAACTACAATAATGACACAGAACATCATGGGCTTTTATGTCATTTCATCTTTAAGTCGGTTCGCCCCTTCGTCATGAGATCCGCCATTGTGCCGAAGCTTTATATGTGACAGCTTCAGCGCTGCTTCTGGGGAGATCTTCCGAAGGTATTTCCTTTCTTTAGGATCTTCGGCTACGAAGCATACCCCCAACAGTAGCCCCTTCGCGGTGCTAGATCGTTTGTCGTAACGAGCTTGATCCGTGAAAAAGTCTTCTAGGCTTCGGGATGCCGAAGATCCGAAAAACACCTTCCCTGAGCTCGTTGGCGAGAAACGATTAAAATAATCCGCACGCGAGGTGGCCCCATCTTGCAGTAGTTGAGCGCGCCCTAGAGATTCACCTTCCCGGACCCTGTGGCCCACCGTTCAGTGAGTGCGGGTGGCTGTTTATCCGGTGTGGAAGACCTTAACGATTCACCTTCCCACCTGTGGCACTATATAAACAGGCGGGTAGGTGTGAAGTTACCACAACATTCATTGCTATTGCATTGTTTTGCTGCCAAAAATTTAACCAAAGCCGAAGCTTGATCATCGTGTTCGAACGAAGCGCCGCTTTTTGATTCTGCTTCGTCACAAGAGGAAGAGCTTCGGAAAAATCAAAAAAGTCAACAACAAAAAATTTCAAAAAATTCATAATCAAATGGCGAGGGTGCGCTCCACTGCCAGGGTTGATCGTGAGGGACATGAAACCGAAGCTACTGAGACTGTTCCCATTTCCAAAGCGATGAAGCGGTCTAGACTGGTAACATCGGAGGATGCACCTGCCGCTGAAGCAGAGCAGGCTGATGTTGAGGAGACTTATTCCGAAGATGATTACAACAGTGCAGTGCTGAGTAAACCCAGCCACCTGGATTTCGGAAAATCTACTATCTCTAAAGGTGATTTGCCCAAGATGGTGAAGTTGGGCTATTTTAGTGAAGCGAAGAAAGAGTTGATTCACTTTGGAGGGGAAGAAACTACTCCGAATCCAGGAAAAGATGAAGTAGTGGTCTTCAAAAGTTTCTTTAAGGCTGGTTTAAGATTCCCTTTGAACAAGATGATTGCTGATGTGCTGAAGAAGTTTGGGATCTACCTTCATCAGCTAACTCCTAACGCTATCATTAGGCTTAGCGTTTATATTTGGGCCCTCCGAAGCCAAGGGGTGGAACCATTTGCCGAAGGTTTTTGCCGAGTGCACGAGCTTCATTACCAGACCAAGGCTAGAGCAGATGGGCTACATGAAAACTTTGGCTGCTACAATTTTGCCTACCGCAAGACTACAAAGTTTCCTGTGATCAGTTACCGTAGCAAGTGGCCAGTTGGCTGGATGTCCGAGTGCTTTAATGTCAAAGTTGACGAAGATAAGGAGAAATTGGTCTAGAGTCTGCTGGAATTGGTCTTCGGAGAGACCAGACCCCAGTGCAACATGACACCAGAGGGTCCGACCCAAATTGCTCTAGCTGAATTTAGAGTTATTGCAGAGCACATCTGCACTAGGGACTTAGTGCAAGAATTTTTGGCCTTCAGAGTGTTCCCAACTATGAAAGAGTGGGCCACGCCAAAACTTGAAGGAAAAAAGAAGGAAGGGGAGCTTGTTCGGTTGCCTTATCATTACAAATTCAAGAGACATTTCAAAGTGCCTTGCCAAGAATGGTTGGACACGATCGAAGTAATGTGCAACGAGATACTCGGCAATTACTCTCGAAAAGAAGATCAGTTGATGACTGCAGCCTTCGGCACCCATCCAAAGCGAAGACTGAATCGAGTAATGGATGCTATTGACTTTGAATATCCCGACTACGAGCGGCTAGATAAGGGTGCCGAAGGGCAAAAAAGGAAGAGAGTGGCTGATGCTCTGATTAAAGATGATGACGATCAATTGAAAAAGAAAAAACCAAATCCCGAGCCAAAAACAATTGCTTCGAGGAAGAGAAAAAATTCAGCTCCGAAGCAGAAGGCGATTGACGAAGAAGAAGAAATTGCTGCATCACCTTCTTCCATCGTCGTGGAGGAAATTTTAAAGGTAATGATTGAATCCTTGCCTGTCAAACTGAGTCCATTAGGGTCACATCTGACGAAGCTTTTTCAGAAGGACAAGGAGCCCGCAAAAACGGAGAAGGCAGCTAGGCCAAAAAAGCAAAGAATTATTACAGTGACGGAAGTCATTGAAAAGACACCACCAAGAGCTTTAGC
This sequence comes from Zea luxurians, assembly GCA_029449295.1. NCBI lineage: Eukaryota > Viridiplantae > Streptophyta > Magnoliopsida > Poales > Poaceae > Zea > Zea luxurians. The sequence goes on along the minus strand of JAOPSE010003019.1, from coordinate 40,675 downwards.
TCCAAAGGCACCAGCTGTTGAGGACATACCGGCCACCGAAGCTGCACCTTCGTTGGCTATAGCTGCTGAAGCTGCCACAACCGAAGATACAGAGTTAGAAACCACCATTGCAAATATTGATAAATATTGCTAGACATGGCCGCAGAAGAAGCTGCAGCAGATATCGAAGAGACTTCGGCCCCAGAGCCCAAGAAAAAGAAGGAAATAGCCGAAGACACTTCGGAAGATGAAATTTTTAATTTTCAAAACTTAGTTGGGCAAGAGCTGACCAAGGCCGAAAAAGAAGAGTTAAAAGAGTATGTCGTATCTTGCGGGTATCGGTCGGGGGCATTTCTCTTCGGTGGTATCGATGATGAAAAGCTGGGCTGTATCCGGGATCAGACCAGAGCGAAGGTTATCGATACTCTATCAAAGAGTATCGGTTTCCCGAAGCTTGAAACAGACATCAGCCGCTACCGACGATAGCACATCGTCGGTAGTTTGTTTTATTCTAATTTCAAGGTAAACAACTTTTCTCAATCTTTTTATCGTTTGTAATAACGAAGATGTTTTCTAACGAATGTTGTTTATGTACAAAGTATGTTGCTGAGCTAAGCTTTAAAAATGCAACAAGACTTGGAAGACAAAAAACACGAGGTTATAATCGAGAATTTAGAAGGCAAAATAAAAGACCAATCTGCTGCTCTTGAAAAGAAAGACTTCGAGCTTCAGACGACCGAAGGCTTATTGGCAGAAGCTGAGGCTAAAATAACAGAACTGAATACGAAGCTTCTCTGCCAGTCAAAAAGTTCCGAATAAGAAAAACAGAAGCTTAATGAAAAATTTGAGGCTGAAGTCCAGAAGGTTTCAAATTTGCAAAAATCATTAACAAGCCTTCAAAATAAATGTTTAGAATTCAGCACTCAATGTATTCAACGGCTGAAGAAGGTCTTCTATTCAGTCGGGGCCAGCAGCGAAAAATTTACTCCTTTAGCTGAAGATCTACCAGGGGCCTTTGAACACATCGAAAGTGAAATTGATGACCTTGATGATGTTATTGCTGGACATGGTGATTTTTGTGCCCTGGTAGCTTCTCGGGGCACTACTGCTGCATTCTTGAAATCTGGCTGTGAGCACGGAAAAATTATCAACAGACCCAATTTTAGTTTATCACCAGTAGATCTATATGATATCCCCAATCTTGCTCGAAGTATAGCAAATAAATTTATAAAGGTGGTATGGACAAAGGGTGGACGAGACAAAGCTGGTGACGAAGCTCGGAGTCATCTTAAGCCGGTAACAAAATCATACCTTGTGCTTACCTCTTCCTTCGAACTTGAATTTTGCTTACAGTGCTTTAACTCGTGTAGGATGACGAAGCCGAAGCCGAAGCTTGAAGAGTAGGAAGATGACGCTGAAGCTTTAATGGATGACTATGCCGAAGCTAAAGCTTGATGAGTACTGATGAAGCTTGAACAGATGACTGTAGAAAAAGCTCGAAAAACTTTTTGTAATAACTTTTGTAAATGTAATTAAATTTTACTTGATGAACTTTGGCCATGCCTTGTAATATATCCCTACCTTCCCATAAATGTATGAAGTGCTTTGGTGTGAACGAAATTAGCATTTTTGAGCCGAAGGCGAAAAACACCTTCCCTTCTTTTCGTGCACAGCGAAGCATAAAAACTGCTTCTTTTTCTCTTTTGTCGAAGCCTGATCTTTAGAGCCAAAGCAACTGCCTGTGTTATGATAATGATGATCCTACGTATGTCTAAATGAATGTTTATGAATGCAAATGTTATGATGTAATGTACCGTGCAAATGAATGTCCAAACACATATACGAAGCAACAACCATAGCCTTCATTCCCTTAGGAATAAACAAAGTCTCTTTGCCGTTTATTTTTTGGCTACACCGTTTATTTTTCAGTGTATCAGCGCTGACTTTTTGCTGTAGGTTCTGCATTCCCTTAGGAACGTCTTTTGAACTTCTTCGCCTTCTATTTCGGCGGTATCGCGTTGACTTTTCGCGCTTCGCCTTATATTTCGGCGGAATCAGCGTTGACTTTTCGCTGCAAGCTCTGCATTCCCTTAGGAACGACTTTTGAGCAGAAAACTTACGCTGCGCTCCCTTAGGAACGACTTTTTGTGGCTTCGTCGTGCTCTGCATCCTCTTAGGGATGTCTTTCGAGCTTCTCCCTGTTTCTTCTTTTTTCTTTGCACTCGATGGTGCAAACTTAGTTTTACATTTACATCTTTGGGAGATATTGCTCTTGTAGAGCTGTAATAAGAAAAAGGGAAATTACATGCTATGGCCCCATTAAAAACCTTTCTCCCCCTTCGGAAAGGAAAAGGGTGCCATAGGAAAAGATAAAAAAATTTACATCAAGCTATACATAATATCGCCGAAGCTCATCCGCATTCCAAGATCTAGGAATGTCGTTGCCGTCCATATCCTTTAATCTGTAGGAACCGGGTCTTGATGAAGATACTACCAGAAAAGGTCCTTCCCATTTCAACTGTAGCTTGCTTACTGTATCTGGGTTGGCGACTCTCCGAAGTACCAAGTGACCTAGCCTGATATTTTTTAACCGAACTTTTCTGTCTCGCCACTTTTTGTTTCAGCTTGATATTTATTGATGTTCTCCACAGCCTGAAGCCTGATCCCTTCTAAGGCATCTTTTGCCACAGAACAATCAGCTTCGTCCTCTGCCGAAGCCACTGTTCTTATTGATCCTGCTTTAGCTTCTTTCGGAGTTATTGCTTCGTCACCAAACAGTAACTTGAATGGTGAAAAGCCTGTTGACCTTGACATTGTTGTATTGTGGCTCCACACCACTTTGATCAATTCATCTGGCCACTTCCCTGGGCTGATTGAAGATTAACTTCATTATTGCCATCATTATAATGCCATTTGCTCTTTCAACAAGTCCATTTGACTCTGGATGCCTGACTGATGCAAAATGAATCTTTGTGCCAATTTGCTCACAGAACTCTTTGAAAGCTTCGGCATCAAACTGTGTTCCGTTGTCTACAGTAATGGCCTTCGGCACTCCGAAGCGACAAACAATATTTTGCCAGAAAAATTTCTGAACAGTGACTGAGGTTATTGTGGCTAAAGGCTTCGCATCAATCCATTTGGAAAAATATACCGCCACCACAACATATCTTAAATTTCCTTGTGCTGGTGGAAGTGGGCCTAGCAAATCAAGGCCCCATCTTTGCAACGGCCAAGTGGGCTATATTAACTGAGTCAGGGATGAAGGTTGTTTCTGGTCTCTCGCACATTTTAGCAGCCTTCGCATTTTTGAACTAATTCTGCTGCATCCGAAGCTGCCTTCGGCCAGTAGAATCCTTGTCGAAAAACTTTTCCCAACAGAGGTCTAGACCCAATGTGAGATCCACACAGACCTGCATGTATCTCCTTCATTAATTCGATACCTTCGGTCCTTGATAAACACTTGAGAAGTGGAGAACAAACCCATATTTATACAATTCCCCTTCTATTATTACATATGGTCTTGTCCTTGCTTCCGTTCTCTTGTTATAAACTTCGTCATCAGAGAGACAGTTGCCTTGGAGGAAGGATATGATTTCAGTCTCCAATCCTCACTATGTACTGGAGAAATGTTAAGTATAGCTCTTTCCATAAGTTCAACCGAAGGTGCCTTTATTGTTTCGAAGAATTCCTCTGAAGGTATAGGGAGCCCCTGAGCCGCTGATTTGGCTAACAAATCTGCATGTTCATTTTCACCCCTTGGAATATTCTTGACAGAGAAACCTTCGAAAGAAGCTTCCAACCTTCGAACTGCATCTAGATATTTTTCAAGCTTCGGATCTCGTACCTTGCTGCTTTTGTCCACGTGACCAGCAATAACTTGAGAATCGGTTTTCAAAATAGCCCTTCTTATTCCCATTGCTCTTAATTTCCGAAGCCCCAAATAGAAGTGCTTCGTACTCAGCTATATTATTTGGTAGCTGAAATCAAGTTTCACTGCATAACATGTTCTGACTTTGGAAGGTGCAACTAAAACAGCAGCTGCGCCTGCCTCGAAGATTCCCCAGGAATCGTCGCAAAACACTGTCCAGGCGTCGGTATCTTTATTTGCTTCTTCCTCCTGAGCGCCTGGCGTCCAGTCAGCGATGAAGTCTGCTAACGCCTGAGACTGAATCGAGGATCTATGTACATAGTCAATGGTGAACTCGTTGAGTTCCGCAGCCCACTTTCTAATCCTTCCAGTAGCTTCTCTATTTCTCATAATATCCTTCAAAGGTTGTGATGAAGGAACAATTATATGAAATGCTTGAAAGTAGTGATGAAGCTTCCTGGAGGCCATTAAGACAGCATATAGCACCTTCTCCAACTCTGTATAATTTTTCTTTGAAAAACTGAGGATTGCGGAAACAAAGTATACTGGAGCTTGCTTTTTAGTTTGTCCTTCAAGCTTCTCCTAGACAAGTGCTGCACTTACTGCAGATTGCGAAGCTGACACATACAACAGCAGAGGAGCCCCTGGCGCAGGTGGAGTTAGCATTGTTAGGTCTATCAGATACTGCTTCAGCTCTTCGAAGGCTTTCTGTTGAGCTGGTCCCCATTGAAAGACTTTGGCTAACTTCAGCACTTCGAAGAATGGTAAATTCCTCTCTGCTGATCTAGATATGAATCTGTTCAAAGATGCCAGTCTTCCTGTCAGCCGTTGGGCCCCCTTCTTTGTGCTCGGCGGTTCCATCCGAAGAATAGCTTCGATTTTATTCGGATTAGCTTCGATTCCCTTTGTCGAAACCAAGCAACCAAGGATTTTCCCTTCTTTACTCCGAAGACACATTTTTCTGGATTCAACTTCAGGCCAGCTTGCCTAAAGTTAGCAAATGTTTCATGCAGATCGGAAATGTGATTTTCTTGCTTCGTGCTTTTACTATGATATCATCAACATATGTTAGCACATTTCTGCCTATTTGAGAATGAAGGACTTTAGCTGTCATTCTGCTGAAGCTTCCTTCAGCATTCTTGAGCCTCAGGCATCCGAAGGTAACAATATGTTCCACTGGGGTTATGAAGCTGGTTTTTGGCTCATCTTCCTTCTTCATCCAGATTTGATGGTAGCCTGAATAACAATCTAGCAGACTCATGAGTTCTGACGAAGCTGCTGCGTCTACTAGAGAATCTATCCTTGGTAATGGAAATTCATCCTTCGGACAAGCCTTATTGAGATCAGTAAAATCAATGCACATCCTCTATTTACCATTGGCCTTCTTCACCATAACAGTGTTAGCTAGCCATTCTAGATATTTTACTTCTCTGATGACTCTAGCACTGAGAAGTCTTTTCACTTCATTCCGAGCCTTCGGCTTTGTCATCAGACATCTTCCGAAGCCTCTACTTTCTGGGTCTGAAGGATGGATCAACATTGAGCGACTGTTCAATGACATCCCTGTTGACACCACATAGATCGTTGGCGGACCATGCGAAAACATCTTTGTTGTTGAACAGAAACCTTGTTAGGTTTTCTCCTATTCCTCAGACAATTGAGATCCCAGCAACACCTTCTGCTCTGCTATATCTTCACATAAGAGCATGGGCTTCGGCTGATCGGCCGAAGTAGCCTTCTCCCTTCTATACTTGTACTGCTCACAAGCTTCAGCTCCATCTATATTATGGATTGCTTTTGAATCTGTCCAGTTTCCTTCGGCCTTTCTGGCAGCTTCCTGACTTCCATGGATAGCAATAGGTCCTTGATCCGAAGGTATCTTCATGCAAAGATATGATGGATGAAGAATTGCTTCAAAAGCATTGAGTGTCCCACGACCAATGATTGCATTGTAGGGGTACTCCATGTCGACAATATCAAACACAATTTGTTCAGTCCTTGTGTTGTTGACGAATCCGAAGGTGACTGGCATCATGATCTTGCCAAGTGCTACAATCTGTCTTCCTTCGAAGCCACAAAGAGGGTGTGTAGCATCATGAATCTTATCCTCTGGCTCTTGTATCTGTCTGAAGGCTTTAGCAAATATAATATTTGCTGCACTGCCTGTATCGACCAGAACATTGTGGACCAGAAACCCTTTGATAACACAAGAAATAACCATAGCATCATTGTGAGGGTAATCCTTGAGCTGAAGGTCCTCTTGAGAGAAGGTAATTGGGATGTGAGACCATCTTGACTTGATGAAGGGTCCCTGCCCCGACATGTTGTACCCTTCTCTGTGCCTCCTTCTTCTGCTTTGTTGGCCGGCTCTGAGCATGAACCGCCTGTTATCGGGAGCACCAGCTTCGTAGCCGAAGCAGCTCCAGCTTGGTTGTTGAATGAATCCATTAGCTCAAAAAGTGGAAGTGAGTTCACCAGAGGTGGGCGCCAATGTTGGGGACTTGTTCTCAAATGCTATAAATTAAGAACAAGGCAACATAGGATGTTAAATGTTAATATCCTTTGCCCGCTGAAGCATTATCTCCCCGAGGGTTTAATGAACTTTGGACGAAGGCCATGATCAAAATATCACAAAGGTCATACCTTCGTGATCAAAAATAATGTAAAATGAAGTATAAATTGTAAAACATTATATAGAGATATGCTAAAAACAAATAACATTATTCACATGTTTTGTCATATTTATACCTTCATCTTGGCAGAAAGTGATAGTTCCAGTGCAATGTGTCAGCGATTACAAGATTGCGTGAACAGTACAGGGGTACTGTTCACCTATTTATAGGCACAGGGCGTAGCCTGTGTATAATTACAAATATGCCCTTTACAATTAACTACAATAATGACACAGAACATCATGGGCTTTTAAGTCATTTCATCTTTAAGTCGGTTCGCCCCTTCATCATGAGATCCGCCATTGTGCTGAAGCTTTATATGTGACAGCTTCGGCGCTGCTTCTGGGGAGATCTTCCGAAGGTATTTCCTTTCTTTAGGATCTTCGGCTACGAAGCATACCCCCAACAGACATCATCACACATTTCTGAAAGTAAATAGCGCAAAGGTAATTTTATTACATCAAGATGTCCAAGACATCCACAAAGTCTATTACATAGCATAGTCATTAATATCAAAGTGCGGAAATACGAAATGTAGTAGATAAGGCCTACACAGGTAGTTGACTGGGGGTTTGCCACTAAGAAAAACTAGAACTCGTCGTAGTCCTAGAACTTCTCAAAGTCCTCCATGTTGCCAGTATCTCCTCCTGAGCACTGAATACAGTGGGGACAACCTAGGGTGGGGGTGGTTTGTAAAGCAAGGGTGAGTACACATCAACATACTCAGCAAATGTCCCGTTTGGCTAAAGTGGACTAGCTGTTGTGGAGTTAAGGTTAAGCATTTGCTTTTAGTTGGTCAAGTATTTATTACTAGTAGTAGAGCCAAATTTTAGTAATAAACCCAGTTATTACCCAAATGTAGTCCCTCCAAGAGGAAATACCAGCGATCACAATTGTAACCATCTTCATTAAACATCATGATAAAAGTATCCAAAGTTCTTCTAATCAAAGAGGATCCCAAGGCCGCTCTTAACCGTGAGCTCGGCTGATATACCAGTTTCTAACACTCTGCAGAGGTTGCACACTTTACCCACTAGGCGTGATCCCTTTCCAGCCTGGGTTGTACAGACCCGATCTTCACTACCAAGGTGAATTGCCAGGGATACACTATGTAGCCTTTACAAAGACTCCGCTGGTGCATAGTTGCTCGTTAGGTTTCGCTAGTCATACAAACGCAGTACTCCTCCCCAAGGTGGGTGAATAACAAAACCAAATCGAATGAACCTCTGCACCCTCGTTAGCAGAGAGAGCACTACGCCCTGGCCCCCATTGTTGGCCCTCAAGCAAAGCCAACTACAACCACAGGTTCATCTAATTAATCAGCTAAGGGCGTCCCATTCCACCCTCATGGTTGCACTGTTATCCTGGGTGGTCACTCAACGAACAAGTCCTTATGGAGAGGTACTTAGGAAAATGGCCTGAGTCCCCTAAAATATCACAAGATTATCATCGGGATAACATCATCGTATCATAAATATTCACATCATGTTCATTGATTAAGTTAAAGCAGTATCATAAGCTAACCATGATTAACCCAAAAGGTAAACAAGTATAAGTAAATACAGACTACTCAATCCTTAGGTTTCAATAATGTAATGCGGGACAGTGAATTATAGAGTAAGTAGGACATAATAGGTCAGAGGACACTTGTCTTCACCAGGTTGTTGCTTAGGAAGATCTTCGGCAACACACTCAGGAACCACGGGCTACTGTTGTCTAAATAAAGCGATCATACATTCAATACATTTGGATAAAAACAAATGAACAATACACCAAACATATGCAACCAAGTGGACACTAGTTTGATATGACATTATAAACTCAAAAGATAAATCTAAGTGCTAGGGATCAATATATTTTAGAGATAAATGATTCCCTAGACATTATGGATACATAACTTAGATATACTAATTTTAGTGAGACACAAAATATACCAAGGATCAATTCACACATGGCATATTATTAATCTCACAAAATTAAACATCTAAGTAGCATTAGGGTTTCCTTTTTATTTATTTTATTAAACAAATAAATTATTGTATAAACTAACCTGTATCTTAGACATAAAATTAGAGTGCATAGACTATGAATGAACATAATTTATTTGAACAGAGAATATTCCTATGAACATTTTGCAATTTGAATCACTAAATTTGGAGTTCATATGAAAAATATGAAATAAACAAGTTTTGAAGTTTGAAATACAAAATTAAGTCCAAATCTGTGATTATTTAAAAAGGCAGGGATCCGTTTTTAAGAGTCCAGGGGCCTACGTGCAAAGTCTAAGGACAGCGGGTTAATTACAACAAAGCCGAGGGCTTCTTTAACAAATTTACATGCGAAGGGGTATTGAGCCTGCTCAGCCGTTATATCTTAAATCAACGGCCGAGATCAGATTCCGTGGACGAGCTCGCACACGCGGATGCACGCGAGCGCTGACAAGTGGGCTCGGGGTGCCAGCGACCGGAGGTAGGTCTGCCAGGCCGGGCCCAGCGGCAGAGAGCGGGTGAGGGGAGCAAATCTAGGCGACTGGGTTTGCATCGGACGGTCGAGGTTAGATTGGTTCTAATTAAATCCGAGATCCAATGGCTAGCATGGTCGTGGCGGCCGGTCCTAAGTGTGGTGGCACCGTTCGACCTCGCATCGAGATCTCACCGGAGACGAGGGGAATGGCCACGGTAGGGCTCTAGGGACTTGGGGAAGGACTCGGGCGCTTTCAGGGCGACAAGGCAAACACGACCGTGGGCACAACACCGACGCGGGGGCACCAGAGGGCGTAGAACGCGACGGGGTGGCCCAACGACAGCGCGGATCTACTCCGGCAAACAATCATGCGAAGACCAGGGCAATAAACAGAGAAATAGGGGCGCAAGGAGGTTGCTGACCTCGAGAGGAAACATAGGAGCCCCATAGCAACGGTGGGAGACGCAGGGACGCCTCGGGTCGATGGTGGTGGAGCTCTGGCTGCACGGGGAGAACTTCGGTGAGCGTGGACTAGGCGAACCAGAGGGGTTGGGGGCGAACCGAGGGGTGTCGAGGCTACTGACGATGAGGCGGAACTCACCGAGGCAGCGGACAAGGCGAGGACTCAACGACTATTGTAGAACGGGCACGAGACCACGACGAGCGACGACAGAACTTCCTGGGTGCGTGTAGAGCGAGAGAGAGCGTGAGGGAGGTTGGCTAGGGGCGCAACTAGGTGAGGGGAGTGAGTGAGTGGGAGTGGGCTACAGAAAAAGGCTCAAGCGTGGTGGTTATGGCCGAGAAACGCGTGGTCGTGGGTGCATCCATGAAGGAGGGCGCGGGCGGGAGGTTAGGGAAGAGGAGGGGGCTGACGATTGGGGTCCACGGGCAGAGAGAGAAACTCGCGAATGGGAGGTCAGCGCCGACAAGCGGGACCCGCGGGACAGCGAGAGAAGATGCCTGATCGTGGGTGAGGTCAGTGCCGATAGGTCGGCCCCACTGGACAGTGGGCAAGAGAGAGAGGAGAGCGCGTGGGCGTGGCTGGCGCCGACAGGTGGGGACGACCTTTTAGAGGGAGGCGGACGCGAGCACGGGGCTTAAGTGGGACAAGTTGGGCTGCTCTGGCTGAAATGGCTTTTCTTTTTTCTAGGGATTTTCCAATTGCTTTTCTATTTTATTTTCTCCAGGGTTTTCAATTCAAATTCAAACCAAGTTTTAAATTCAAACTAATTCGAACATGTGCAATAATTCGAAGAATATTTAAGCCCATCATGATGCAACATTTCATGACTCATATTGTTTTGACAAAATAAATAATTATCCATCTCCTAATTAACTTAATTCTAGCTAAAAAGAAAAAGAGAGAGAGACTAGAGAGAGACAAGAGTAACACCAGAATTTGGTAGATAGTTAGAAAGAAATTTTATACCCCCAAATTCAGGGTGTTAAAGACCTATCCCCCTTAAAAAGAATCTCGCACTTGAGATTCAGGGTTGGCTAGCAAAGAGTTTATGGTACTTGGCCTTCAAATCATCTTCTCTTTCCTAGGTTGCTTCTTCTTCTGAGTGATGACCCCATTTGACTTTGCACATCCTAATGGTGCTTCTCTGAGTAACCCGATCTTTTCTCCAGAATTTGAGTTGGCTTATCAATATATGTTAAATCTTCTTGAACTTCAAGGTCCTCTGTTGGCAACTGCTCTTCTGGCACTCTCAAGCATTTCATCAGCTGAGATACATGGAACACGTCATGCACGTCTGATAGATTTTCTAGTAGGCTAAGTTGATATGCCACTTCTCCATGCCTTGCTTAAATCTGGTATGGTCCGATGTATCGAGGTGCTAGCTTGCCTTTGACTCCGAACCTTTTGATTCCTCTGATGGGTGACACTTTCAAGTAAACATAATCTCCCACTTCAAAACTCAATTCTCTTCTTTGGGTGTCAGCATAGCTTCACTGTCTGGACTGCGCTGTCTTTGAATTCTCTCGAACCATTCTGATGTTCTCTTTAGCCTCAAGCAGAATACCTGGACCGAACACCTACCTTTCGCCGGGTTGATCCCATTGCAACAGAGTTCTGCGATTCCTCCCATAGAGTTCTTGGAACGGTGACATCTTTAGACTGGCTTGGTAGTTGTTGTTGTAGGAGAATTCTGCGTATGGTAGCCTCTTGTCCCAACCTAACTTGTCTTGCAATGCACCAACTCTCAACATATCTTCAAGAATCTGGTTGGTTCTCTCGGTCTGACCATCTGTCTGTGGGTGATAAGCTGAATTGAACTTCAAGTGTGTGCCCAAAGCTTCATGTAATTGCTGCCAAAAATGAGAAGTGAACTGGGCGCCTCTGTGTGATACTATTCTTTAGGACACCATGCAAGCATACAATCCAAGATATATATAGTTCTGCCAACACTGCACTATTGTAGGTGGTCTTGATTGGTATGAAATGGGCCGCCTTTGTTAAACGGTCCACTACTACCTAGATGGAGTCGTAACCAGCATGACTGCGAGGCAAACCAACTATAAACTCCATCCCAATCTCATCCCATTTCCACTGAGGAATCTGCAACGGCTGCAACAAACCTGCGGGTCTCTGATGCTCTGCCTTGATCCTCTGACAACTATCGCATGCAGCCACATACTCTGCTATTTCCCTTTTCATTCCATACCACCAGAATCCTTTCTTTAGGTCTTGGTACATCTTCTCACTACTAGGGTGTATAGAATATGCTGTCTCATGAGCTTCCTTGAGAATCAATTCCCGGATCGATTTGATGTCGGGAACACACAGTCTATCCTTGAACCATACCATTCCTTCTGCGTCTTCACGGAAATCTAGGCATTTCCCTTCCATGATCAGCTGTCGGATCTCATTGATCTTCTCATCATCTTTCTGGCCCTTCCTGATACCTTGCTCTAGGGTGGGTTCTAGCTCAACTATCACTCCTTGAGTGTTGTTCAGAAATTCGAGACTCATCCTATCGAATTCCTTTGCTAGCTCATATGGCAACGGGTGAGCGGCCAACATATTGACTTGACTCTTTCGACTCAGAGCATCTACAACCACATTTTCTTTGCTTGGGTGATAATGTATTTCCAGTTCATAATCCTTGATCAACTCTAGCCATCTTCGCTGCCTCATGTTTAGCTCTGACTGGGTGAATATGTACTTAAGACTCTTGTGATCTGTGTAGATATCACACTTCTGCCCATACAAATAGTGCCTGCAGGTCTTCAGTGCATGAACCACTCCTACTAACTCCAGATCATGAGTGGGATAATTCGTCTCATGAATCTTCAGCTGGCAGGATGAGTATGCCATTACTTTCCCTTCTTGCATTAACACACCCAGACCGGTGTATGAAGCGTCATGGTATATTGAGAATGGCTTATGGACATCTAGCAGAATTAATACTAGTGCTATTGTCAACTTCTTCTTCAATGTCTCAAAGAACTCTTGGTACGCTGGGGTCCACTTGAACTCAACCTTATTTGCCAACAAGGCTGTCATTGGCCTGGCAATCTTGGAGAAATCTTCAATGAAACGCTGATAGTAACCGGTCATTCCAATGAAACTCTTGATTCCTCAGACATCTTTCGGTGCTTTCCAGTCCAAAATAGCTGCTACCTTCTTCGGATCCACAACAAGTCCATCTTGGTTTATAATGTGACCCAAGAACATGACTTCACTGATCTAGAACTCGCACTTGCTAAGCTTGACATACAACTGGCAATCTCGTAGCCTATGTAGTACTTTCCTCAAGTGCACTTCATGCTCTTGCTCATTCTGGGAATATAGTAGGATATCATCAATGAACACCACTATGAACTTATCGAGGTAGTCCATGAACATGTTGTTCATCAAGTACATGAAATAAGCTACGCATTCGTCAGACCGAATGACATGATAGTGAACTCATATAGTCCAAACTTGGTGATGAATGTTGTCTTCGATATATCCAAAGGTCGGATCCTGAGCTGATGATAACCTTACCTCAGATCTATCTTTGAGAACACACTGACTCCTCTCAACTTGTAACACCCTTGGTGTTACTGGCACTAAAACTTGAGCATGACATCATATGCTTTGACATTTCATTTTGTTTGTCACACCTAGAATGCACTCACTAGGTACAATTTCAAAACAAGTTGTGATGTGGTGACTTGAAGGATGCTTAACCCTAGGATTAGGGCATATGGGTAGTAGTAAGGAAAAACGAGTAAAATCTCAAAAGTCATTGGAAATGTTCACAAGATATCAAATTTGGTGAACTTAAGTGACACAAAAATCCCTAGAGTGCTCAAAACCCTAGAATAAACCCTAGAAAACCCTAATTTGTACCCTAGGGGGGTAAATGCAAATTCTATGCACTTTTGGACCAAAGTGCAAATATCAAGGTGATAGAACATCAAAAACCAAGTAACTTTCACATTGGAAGATTTTCATGTAGCGTGGAGAAAATGGGACTTATTTGCAAAAAGGCCCAAGAAACCCTAAGTGGCTAAGTCTGAATTTCAGTGTGATTGAGGCAACTTTGGAGCTTTGTATCTCTTAATTCATGAAGATTTTGCCCTAGGTCAATACATCAAAATTGTAGAACTATGATAAGAGTACAACTTTGCTTAAGTGACTGAGCCTTGATGTTGTATAAAAATTGGAGATAAACTGGCCTAAAGATGGACTGTCAGTCACCACTGATGACTGAATCATGACCACCAGTGACATTGGTAGAACTTTGAGATCAATTTTGAGTAGGATCCAGTGATTATTTGATTGTGGATGCTATAGCAAAATCAAAGATGGATTATAGGGCAACAACTTTGTTACGGATGGATTAACACGTTGTCACATACAAATTAGAGAATGAAGCCCTCCAAATCGTGCTGTCAGAACTTCTGATGAAGATTACCATGGTATAGTGACCATAAAAGATCTCCAGTGCCATGAGCTCAACACCGGTTATCTGCCGCCACAATTCGCGCCCACCTGGGAGATTCGTGTCGTGGGAGGAGTAGATAACGTCGGGGCGGGGTGAAAATATCCAGGGAGGGGTGAATCCAGTCGCTGGCCGGACTGGCCGTTGTGTCCCACCGCGGTCAGTCGCGCTGGCATCACTGGAGCTCGTCGTTTTTTTGGCCATGACATGTAATAACCACCTCCATGTCATAATGGTCGTGGCAAGCCACCGGTTATCATCCACAGACCAGTTCTCTCTTGTGCGCCACGGTGAGCAAGCCACTATGAAATATCCTAGCCGGATAACCGTGATCTCAATCCCAAAATTCTTGTCCAGTTCGATCAGGACCTATAAATTGAGGATGCCCTCTGCTCTGCTTCTTAGTTACGCGTCCAACCCATCCCCAGCTAACTCCTATCGTGCACCACCATGCCCCAATTTCGCATTTCCCCCAATTCACTTCTTCACGCCTCTGTGTGTTGTTGCACTGTGGACCACCAATTCTAGGTCTGTTCTTGTTCTCTTTGTTCATGTTTCAACACCTCTATTCACTCGTGATGCTCGTCTGTTCAACCCATTAAGCTAGACCATGCTTAATTGTCTGGAACACCTTGATTTGTCTGTGAAGTTCGCCGTCGTTGCGGGTGGGAGAACATAGGGCTGGATTGGTGGAGTTAAGGCAGGGCTTATGTGGCGGAACCACCCAAATTATTCCAGCTTAAGTGCCTAAGTCACGCCTCAGGGGCCGCAACACACTTAAATCGGAATAACCCGTCAGTCCCTCAGATCTAGTCTGATAGAGCCACTTAACCAGGATCAAATTCCACAATCTAACTCGAAGGTGAGTCACAGAAGAAATACAATAAAACAGGAAATCTCAAATTAAGTGCTGAATTATTACATAGATCAGAGTTTTTCGAGTAGCAAATAAGAGTTCACGAAGTAAAATGCAGCGGATAATCGATGTCGTCGGAATCGAGGAAATGGGCAAGGCCTAGCCCACTACTCCTCGTGCTCCTCTCCTGCAGGAGCAACGTCCCACTCGACTGTCCAACTCGGTGGCAGGGTGGTAGGCCAAGTCACACCATCAACCATCTCCTAAATCGTACCTGCAAAAATTATGCCACAAGCAAGGCTGAGTATACTAATACTCAGCTAGACTTACCCGGTGTGAGGAATCTACTCCTCTACCTCTAGACTATGCAGCTGTTTGGCTGAGGGGTTTGGTTTGCCAAAAGCACTAGCTGTTTCTAAAATCCATTTTTAACTTTTCAAATTCTAGCATCATTATCTTAGCTACATTTGCTCCTTCTAAGCATACATGGTAACAAGCATTCTAGTTCAATCAACAAATTATCTCATGTAACCACATTTCACTTCTTACTCGATGTAGTACAAGGGGTCAAGCAGTCTCATTAGCTGCGAGAAGCAGACGATTCGAATAGAGTTTTTATCCTTGCAAGGTAAAACTAAACACACGACATGTCAGGGCACTCCATCCCCACACATGTCAACCGTCCCCATTGATTCCCCGTTCGTGTCCAGGCCTCACCGCCTTGGCATACAATGCTCCACTGACCCCGGCTGCCGCCGTGCAGTGACCGCACTTGTACCCACCATAGCTAGCATGGGAGACCCAGTCTCAGGTCGCATGAGGGATAAAGTCTGCGCCCGGCTTCACTCAGGTACTAGGTTTATCGGTTACCATATTTCTCGATATGTGCTTAGTACGTTCAGAAGCTTGACTCAGGTATCCACACAATAATCCTTAATTCCTTTTCTCGTCTCATGGACAAGGCATCCTCCCTGGATCCAAGTCCATAGACTAACATAGATCCCGTTATCAAGATTAATACAATCAATTCCTGACCTCACGCGAGTGCTAGAAAAATCACTCGACTTCTACCGAGATCCTGATTAGCAAGCAGCTACTCGACCTAGCATACTAGTATTCATCTCAAAAAGGAATCCTAAGTTCATGCATCTAGAGGTTTCAAGCAACTCTTACACTTAAGTGCACATTACAAACTACAAACATTAAGTGTAGTAAAATAGCATATATAAACGGTTATGCATAAAACTGGGGCTTGCCTTCAATAGCTGGGGCTGCGGGGAGATCCTCGATAGCAGCCTCGGGAGCTTGCTCCTGGTCTTCCTCTTGGACAGATCCTTGCTCGGGGACGAGCACGTACTCTCCATCAGCTAGATTACAATCTAATGAATGCAATGCGTAAGATATATGCAGGATATGATATGTGCATTAGTAATTTAAACTTTTGATGATGTATGATCTACTTGAGTTAGATAGAGCTAAATCTTGCTTATACGAGATTTTTGGTGGTATACTTGGTAAATTGGATCAAACTTAGCTAAGTTAAGTGGTAGGTTTATTCTTGGGGTTCCACTGAATTCTTTTTAAGGTCTTTAGTGAGAATTGTCAAGGACTCAAGTTGGACTTATTGGAGTGAGGTTTATTTCTCCTTTCTTTTTCTTTATTCTCTTTAAGTTTTTTTCTTTGGAGTGGGTTTGAACTACAAGTCACCTTAATAAATTTCCAAAAATCTGCAAAAATTACAGTGGCTTGTTACTGGTGTATAATTCTCTGTCTCAAAATTTGGGGTCCAAAAAGTGAATATTTTTATCTGGAAAAATTACCAAATTTTAGGGCAGAAGGGGTGATTTGAACTACAACTATCATTTAATAGTAGGTAATTCTCTAAGACTTATTTTTGCTGGCATTTAGAGGCTATAGCATGACTTGGTACAAATTTCCAGCCATTAATACTTATCAGTTATTTTACTAGGATTTTCTAAAGTTTCTAGCCAAAGGGGTGCTTTCTACTACCACTATATTTGAAAAATATCAAACAACAGATTTCTGATTTTTCCTAGCTTCTTCTTTGCGCAAGAGCAATCATTCTGAAGTTTGGCATCTTTTTTCTTAAGGGAAGTGGTGGTGTGCATTAATTGGATTAAATGGCCTTTCTTACAAAATATTGGCAATAGGTATTATTTTGCATCTTTCCAATGGGTTTGTATTTTTCTCTGGTGGCCTATCTCATTATTGGTCTAGCAAAATTTTATTTACCCATTATTGCATTACTGTGGGTTACTCATAATTTAATTGAACTATGGCTTATTATCATGTTCTATTTATTTACCCTTTTTAAAATGATGGGCTGGGGTGTTTATTATTATTGCAGTGGTGTTTGGTGGTTACAAGTCTACTGGATTTTTATTATCAATTTTAGGTCTGGTTTTGTAATTTTAATAATTGATTTCTATTTGGAATAATTCTAAATAAAACATTTCTCTTTGAATCTGATCTAGACAAGAGGTTCCTTTATTTTTCTAGGTTCTTTGTTACTTAAGCAAACTAGGAAAAATAATTTCATCCACTGGTCATTAATTTCTAAGGCCTTCCTGATTTTCCTAAAGTTTGGGTTGAAATGGCTTTTAATGGATATCTACACTAAATTTTTTCAATACTAGGGTTCTCACTATTTTTAAACAGTGTTTAAGTCGGGTTGAACATCTACAAATTTTCTTAGGTTCAGCACAGGAATATAACTAATTTTCCTTAATTAAACAAGGTTTGGTCAGTTTCTGTATTTAATTTTTAACTCTAAAAATTAGAACAGAAAGCATAGGGTTTAGTTTTTAATTGATAGTTCATAATATTTAGAATTTAGCAAAATTGGTTTGACAATTTTGGTTAAGTATTCATCAAGTTATGAATTTCCTAAGTTCTCTGTTCATTAAAAAGATTAAACAGAAATGATTAAATGGAAAACTACTTTGCAACGGGGTCCCTGGCGGGTGTTTTAAGTTTTCCTTACAGACTAGTCCCTGGGCTACTATTCAATTGAGTCACTGACATCTCAGAAAACCCCCTAGATTCTTCTAATCCTAACCCGAGGTCCTTCCCCCAAATTAAACAGTACCCGCGGCGGAAGAAAGGGCGGAGGGGCTTACCGGCGAGATTGCTCCGGTGAGGTGGCCGAGGGTGTAGGGGAGGTCCTAAGGATCACGGCGATGTGTGGGTCGCCGTCGGGGATGGTCGGAGTCGGCTGGTCCGCGTGCACAGGCAGGGGAGCTCGTCACGGCGAGGAGTCCGGCCTATCCAGGGCACAATTGATCGATTGAACGGGTCAGAGAGCTTCACTGGGTGCTAGGGAAGACATGGTTGCAAGGAATTTGACAATAGCTTACCGGAGAGCTCGGTCCACGAGAGGGGCGGCGCGACCGAAGTCCGGCGAGGGTGATCTCGGGCTTCTGGTGAAGTTCTGCCGGGTTCGAGGACATGGAAAGCTTCACGGGCCAATGGCGAAGCTAACCGAAGCGCTGGCGTGACTTGGACGCGACTGGAGAGAGCTGGCCACGGCGGCCGAGGCTCTGAAAGCTTGGCGGGCGGTGGCGCGGCATGCTCGGGGCAATTTCCGGTGATCTCTGACTTGGGAAAGACTTGAGAGCGCATGGGGATGAATGGCCGAGGCTTGGGGTGGCTTTATAGGCACGGCGCGGTGCACAGGCGTCCGTGGACCGGCGAGCGCGCGCGGGCGTGCACTGGGAGGCGCGGGTGCGCGAACGGGCGTGAACCAGAGGTGTCAGCCACGGTCGAACACGTGTGCCCGTTGCCTCTGCCCATGTTCTAGCGCTGGTTGGGTGCAAATCTTCGCGAATTTGGGCAAGATCGCTGTGAAGGATTTGTTCACCTGACCTTGCTTTGTCTTTTGTGTATGGACGTCGCGCGGTTTTAGGCTAGGGACAGGGAGTTGTACCGTCACGAAGGTGCCAGTGTCAGAATGTCTGGTCCCGAGGTCAATCTGCGCCAAAACCATGTCAAATGAATTTGGTTTGAGTTCAAACTTTTCCAATGCGTGTTCAAGGAAATTTGGCACAACTTTGATATTTGGATCTCCTGGTTTTGAGTTTCGAAAAACAGAGAACGCAGTTGATCCTTGGAAAGAGGTCTGAAATTTAGAAATTCAGAAATCTAAATTTCTCCAAGGGTTCATGGTTCAAGGGCTGATTTGGGAATTTAAAAAAAACAAAAGGCCAAACTCTTACTATGATTTGTTAGTTATTTGATGAACTAAAACTTTGTAATTTGGTCATATCTAAAATTTGCATTTTCCCCCCATGACTTCTCCAATTACCCTTTATGCCTAACTTGGCTTACTTAGGATTTATTAGGGTTTGAGAGTCTTTCTCTCTCAAGGTTCATGACAAGATTAAGGAGAGTTTAAGAAGATTCATTATAAACCTTTGCTCTAAATTTTCTTTTGATGTTCAACCCTTTACTCAATTTACATGTGATAATAGGTTGGGGTTAGCTTAGGGAAGAACCCTAGGTGACACTGGGGTGTCACATCATTCCCCCCTTAAAGGAATCTTGTCCTGAGATTCGGGTCAGAGTCCTCCCGGGGTGAAGCGAAGGGTGAGACTTATAGGAAGTGGGTGCTCTTATTATTAGGGTAATTTGCTCTTCGAATGTCATTCTCTTTGCAACTTCAGAAGGAAGTCCTTTTTAAATCTTGTTTTATGGTTACTTCATTCTGATTAAGATCATATTTCTGAATTTTAGATTCGAAGGGCAGGAGGAGGGGTTGGGTGCGATTACGTACCAGATTCCTTAGGTAGGCAATCGGGGAAGTTGGATCTCAAGAATTCATCAGTCTCCCAAGTAGCTTCTTCCTCTGAGTGATTACTCCACTGGACCTTGTACATCTTGATCGATTTAGCCCGAGTTGATCATTCTTTGTAATCTAGAATCTTGGAAGGGTACTCTTGGTACGATAGATCTGGTTCTATCTCCAATTCTGGCTCTGCTATGATCTCGGTCGGCAATCGAACACACTTCTTTAGATGAGATACATGGAACACACTATGAATGGCAGACATTTTTGAAGGTAACTTTAGCTTATATGCCATGGGTCCACAGGTTTCTATGATCTCATAAGGTCCAATGTAACGAGGGGCTAGCTTGCCTTTGATTCCAAACCTCTGCACTCCCTTGGTGGGTGATACCTTGGGGTACACGAAATCTCCCACCTTGAACTAGAGAGGTTTCCTTCTTTTATCATGGTAACTCTTCTGCCTGGCCTGAGCAGCTTCAAGATTCTTCTGATTAGTTTGACCTTCCTTTCGGCTTTAGTCACTAAGTTAGGTCCGAAAACTTCTCTTTCTCCAGGCTGAGACCAATTGAGTGGTGTCCTGCACCTTCTTCCATAGAGAGCTTCGAAGGGTGCCATCCTTAGGCTGGATTGATAATGTTATTATAAGCAAACTCTGCCAAAGAGAGGTGTTTATCCCAGTTCTTGCCACAATCGATTGCACAAGCTCTCAGCATATCCTCCAGAATTTGGTTTACCCTTTCCGTCTAACCATCAGTCTGTGGGTGGTAAGCTGAACTTCTGATTAGCTTGGTTCCCAAAGACTCCTGCAATTGTTCCCAAAATCTAGAATCAAATTGGGCTCCTCGGTCAGAAACAATGGTCCGAGGTAATCCGTGCAAACACACGATCCGGTCAATGTACAATTCTGCATACTTTTGAGCCTTATCAGTGGTGTGCACAGGCAGAAAATGTGCCACTTTCGTCAGTCGGTCCACAATCACCCAAATCGAATCATGATGATGAGAGGTGTTGGGCAGACCTACGATGAAATCCATGCCAATGTCATCCCATTTCCACGAAGGTATGGATAGGGGTTGCAAAACTCCAGCTGATTTCAAGTGGCTTGCCTTTATTCTCTGACAGGTGTCACATTCCGATACATACTGGGCTATCTCCCTCTTCATTCTGGTCCACCAATAGAAAGGCTTCAGATCATGTACATTTTGGTGCTTCCCGGATGCATAGAGAATTTGGAGAGATGAGCCTTGTCCAATATTTTCTTCTTGAGGTCCTTATTTTTAGGAATCACCAATCTGCTTTTGAACCATAATACACCCTTTTCATCTTGGCGGAAACATTTATACTTTTCAACCTTCTTATGGAGATTCTCCTTGATAATCTGCACTCCCTTGTCATTAAGCTGGGCCATGAGGATCTGGTCTTGCAAGGCTGGCTTGACAGAAATGTGAGACAAAGCACCAGAAGGAATCACTTCAATTTGCATCTTGCTCAACTCATCACACAAGGTGTTAATGCGAGAATCCATCAGAATACAATTGCACTGCAACTTCCGACTCAAGGCATCTGCTACCACATTGGCTTTCCCTGGGTGATAATGTACCTCCAGGTCATAATCCTTGATCAGCTCTAGCCATCTTCTCTGCCTCATGTTGAGATCAACCTGAGTAAAGTACTTAAGGCTCTTATGATCAGTGAAGATGTTGCAGTGGGTTCCCATTAAGTAGTGCCTCCACATTTTTAATGCATGAACCACTGCTGCCAACTCGAGGTCATGAGTGGGGTAATTTTGCTCATGAGGCCTGAGTGCTCTTGAGGCGTAAGCAATGACTCGGTTGTCTTGCATTAAGACAACCTAGTCCAGTGCCAGAGGCATCACAATACACATCAAAAGGCTTGCTGTTGTCGGGTTGCGCTAACACTGGTGCTATGGTCAGATGCTTCCTTATGCATGGAAGGCATCTTTGCACTTCTGACTCCAAACAAACTTGGTTTCTTTCTTCAGCAGCTCAGTTATAGGCTTCGCAATTCGAGAGAAATCCGGAATAAATCTTCGGTAATAACCAGCTAATCCCAGAAAACTCCGAATCTGACGGACAGTCGTTGGTGGCTTCCAGTTCATTACTTCTTGCACCTTATCAGGATCAACAGCTATTCCAGCCTGAGAGATAGTGTGACCCAAGAATTTGATTTCCTTTAGCCAAAAATCACACTTGGACAACTTGGCATAAAGGTGGTGCTCTCGCAGACGTTGAAGTACTACATGCAAATGCCCGGCATGTTCTTCTTCGTTCTTGGAGTACACCAAGATATCATCGATGAACACCACTATGAACTTGTCCAATTCAGGCATGAAAACAGAATTCATCATATACATGAAATATGCTGGCGCATTGGTCAGCCCGAAAGACATCACCAAGAATTCATATAGCCCATATCTGGTTGAGAATGCCATCTTCGGAATATCGCTTGCTCGTATCTTGATCTGATGGTAGCCGGAGCGAAGGTCTATTTGGAAAACACCTTGGCCCCGACCAACTGGTCAAAAAGAACATCAATACGAGACAAAGGATACTTGTTCTTGATAGTTATTGCATTAAGAGGGCGGTAATCTATACACAGCCTTAAGCTTTCATCCTTCTTCTTCACAAACAGTGCTGGACATCCCCAAGGCGAAGTACTTGGGCGAATAAATCCCTTATCCAGCAACTCCTGCAATTGCTTCTTCAATTCTGCCAACTCAGCGGGTGGCATTCGGTAAGGCCTCTTGGAAATTGGTGCCGTTCCCGGTTGCAACTCGATGGCAAATTCAATATCCCCGTCGGGTGGCATTCCTGGCAATTCATCAGGAAAGACATCTGCATACTCACAGACCACTGGGATCTTCTTCAGAGGTAACTCCGTCATAAAGAAAGCACATGACTAAGTAGAACCCTGACTGGGCAGAATTAAGGTGAAGTTCCCACAGAACGGAGAATTGATTTCCACGGTACGGCTGGCTACATCAAGCACAACTTGGTGCAGGTCATTCAATTAGCTCCCAGAATAATGTCCACATTTTCCAAACCCAAAACAAGAAGGGTGGTTTGACAATGTGGCTTCCCAGTTGAATAGGTAACATTGGTTTAATTGATTAGTTGAAATTTTACCCCCAAGTGTGACTATCATAAATGACCCTTTTGAGTGAGAGAATGGCAGTTCACATTTAGCACTGAACTTCTGGCTAATGAAACTATGAGATGCACCAGAATCAAACAGAATTAAAGCAGGTTGATTATAAATTGAAAAGATACCGGTCATGATGGGAGCTCCCTTAGGTACTTCCTCCAGGGTAGTGAAGTTGAGCTTCCTTTGCTTAACCTGTACCTTCTGCTTTCTTCCCTTGTCTTGATTTGGTGCTGGCACCTGCCTTTGCTGGTTCCTGGGACAATTCTTGGCATAGTGGCCCACATTGCCACAAGTGAAACATTTGTTCCCATTGCCCTGGCGGAACTGCTGCTACTGCAGAGGTTGATTGTTCCTCGGAGCGGGAGCTAGAAAGCGGTTGGGTGCTGGCTGCTGCTGCTGAGGTGGCCTGATCACCCATCTGCCTGCCTGTAAGACCTAAAATTAGTAGGAGAAATATATATATATATATATATATATATATATCATAAAATAATGAAATGAAGAACCAAAATATATATAATAGTGTGGTGAGAAATTTTGAAGACCTTTGGAAACCTATTAGGATTCTTCCTTCTAATATTCAAACAATAATATTAAATTACTTAAAGTAACTAATAAATTGATAAAGAAAGCTTGATCCCTTGATGATGATTTTATGGTGATACATTCTATGGAACACATAAACTTGACCTCCAATTTTGAATAAAAACAAAAAAATATAAAATGAGAGGAAATGTTTAGGAAACCATTTATTCATCTCATAAATAAATGAGTGACAAAGAGAATAATATTAATATAAATAATATATGTTATATTAGAGATATTGTAAAATTTGGAAATTGGAATCTTGAATTTGAAATGAATTGGAGACTTGGAAAGGAAAATAAAACTGAAAATAGAAAACTGGAAAAAAAAAGAGAAAGCATACCTGTTGGGCGCTTGGGCCAAAATCCCTAGAACCCGCCCCAGTACATCACGTGAGCGCTCGGCCGCCTGTGCTCCCGCGCGTGCGTGCCGTCCCGGCCATGCTGACGCATGGGCCAGCGTGTCATCCCCTCACCAAATCAGCTCGCGCTGCTCCGTGGGACTGTCAGTGGGACCCGATGACCAGACCCGTCTTCTCCGCTGGCCGTTCAGAACGGACCGCGCATCGCACGCTCCCTTGATCGACCCCCCACAATCGGACTCGTCCTGGGTATAAGAACCCTGGGCGCCGCCATCGTATGCTCGTCGAGAGGGTTAGTAGCCGCCGTGATCCGTATCGCTGAGCACACAGAGAGAGATGAGACGAGAGAGAGAGAGGACGGGGTTAGCACCGCCGCCAGGAGAATTCACCGAGGAGATTAGATGGGCAGCCGGGGACGCTACTGCATAGGGGTAACCATGCTCGCGTGACTGCTGCGTGCGCGGGGCCGTACCTACGTAGTGGAAAGCGCGATGGAGCAGTTCGAGCATGGAGTCTGCACGCACCAAGGATCAACTCTGCTACCGTCAGAAAATATAAGTGCTCCTAGGTTACTTGCTAACTCGTATGCATTGAGTAGATGCCTCCAGTATGGAGAACGGGGAACCAGGGCGTCGAGGCATTTGCTCTACCATTGCGGCCACTGTGGAGGACTCCCTCGCCGCGCGAGCCGCGAGGCCCTCTCTGTGACTCTGCACTCTCTCTCTCTCTGCTCG
This sequence comes from Zea luxurians, assembly GCA_029449295.1. NCBI lineage: Eukaryota > Viridiplantae > Streptophyta > Magnoliopsida > Poales > Poaceae > Zea > Zea luxurians. The sequence goes on along the minus strand of JAOPSE010003019.1, from coordinate 16,251 downwards.
ATTCAACAGACACATCGCATGATGGCCGTACATCCGCGTGAATGTGGTGAGCCATGGGCGGTGGGGGTTGAGGATCCCACAGCGATCTTCACCACCGGTCTCACTGTCCTCGTCAGGTCCAGGTCGGATGCGAGTGGTTTGAAACGGATGCTGTGCTTAACAGTCGGGGGGAGGAAGAAGCACGTTAGCCGTTTGATCTTCAACGGATGGCCGGATCGGTTGTTTGCGTATTCTCTCCCGCACATTAAATCAGAGCCATTGATCCTGTCGCGTGTGGCTGTGATGGCGTAGGAGTATTCCAGTTTGGCGATCTAATCGTGGCAGTCCATTACTGATCGGACGACAGAAAAGCAACAATACCCCTTCGGATACGTAGTTTTGCATAAGAGCCCTCCGGGTTCTTCATAATAAACCCGCAGTCCCTTGTGACTATTTTCTGAGTCTGTGTAACCTTTGCGTTTTAACCCTAAACTCTACAAATTATGCGCGCCATCCGGGACTCCAAGGAAATAAATAAATGAATACAGAAAATGATTTCTAGTGTTAAAATAATTCCAGAATCTTATTTAATTCATAGAAAATTCATATTAAATCCTTTTTAGTCCATTCTAGTTTCTGTAATTTTATATTAATATTTTCTATTACTTGGTAACACTGTTTTAGCATGAAACCCATACTAGAATTGATTACTCAATTAATTTTCTAGCAAGCACATACGAACTTCGGAAATCCATAACTTCTCCGTTTTAACTCTGATTTGATCCGTTCAAGTTGCATTAGTCTCGTATAAATATTTACTATGCAGTAACAATATTGATTAGACCATGTCTCACTCTTTTATAATTAGGTCTTATTTAACCTATGTTGGTTAGTCTTGTTATCAACTTACCATTATAATCTACTAAAACATGATCTATGGCCAATTTATAACTTAGATTAAAGTTGAGATAATTTATAGAACAACCTCTCATATAATTTATACTGACCAAATTATAATATAGTTTGATATTTCAAACACATAAATCCTATATAAAATCATAACTCCTTAACTGTAACTTCGATCCTAGTAGTTCTCGATCCCCCGATCTCGTAGCAGCGCGTAGATCATTATTATGCAGTTGCTCTTATGTTTGATGTAATGTTAATTTTGTCTATACCATGTCTGTTTGTATTGCTACGAATAGCAGCGAGGTTTCGAGTCACCTGAAGATCACCCTGGTAACTGGAATATCAAGTGCCAGGCAAGTTGTGCCCTTGATTCACTTTTGTTACCCAATAATATTCTTTATTATCATTTATCAATGCATAGGTTTAATTTTGATGGGACCCAATAGGTCACCCTAGACTGGTTATCCTTTTTACCTTGTTTATCCCTAAATCACTTGGGTAGTTATGCTATTGCTCTATATGGTTTTGGGATTAATATATCATTACATACATGTTCCAATTATTCTGTTATGTTATTTATGTTCATGATAAGATCATTATATTAATTGGAACATGGAGCGACCACCCGGGAAAACAGTGCTACCACAAGGGTTTAATGGGACGCCCTTGGCTGATTAATTAGGAAAGCTAGTGGATGACTACCTTACCCGAAAGGGGCAAGGGCAGTAGGGGAGTGGTCAGAGTAGGGAGGTCCTTGGGTTGATTTGCTGCGATGGCAGTCAGGCGAGGGATTCCTGCACTGGAGCTTCCTATAAACTGTAGCGGGTTTTCTGAAGCTAGTGGAACTTTGTAAAGGCCTCGTAGTGTTACCCTGCCTCGCTTCCTTGGTAGAGGTGTATGGGATTCATGACCCCTTGGCAGGGTAACACGGCTTGTGGGTAAAGATGCGCAACCTCTGCAGAGTGTAAAACTAGTATACTAGCCGTGCTCACGGTCATGAGCGGCTCGGACCCTCACATGATTAATTTATGGAACTTAAATTCAATTTGTCATTTCATTGCATGGGATTTGTTATTAATTTTGTTCTATTATTATTATGGTTTGGTATTTACTTACACTTAGTAATTGCTAATAAAACTTTGACCAACTTATAAAAGCAATGCTCAGCTTTAACCCCTATCATTGATTAGCCTTACACTTCACATGAGCTCCCACCTTTGGTGAGTTCATGCCACATTATTCCCCACAATTTGTTGAGCGATGAACATGTGTGAGCTCACCCTTGCTGTCTCACACCCCCCCACAGGAGAAGTACAGGTGGTTCAAGAGGAGCCGCATATCGAGGAGTTTAATTCGATCTAGGTGGCATCTCCTAGTTGACTTTCTGGCGCCAAGGATAGATTTTAGATCCTGTTATATTTATCTTTTATTTTTGTAAGTCTTCCGCTATGTATTAAGTACTCTGATTATTGTGACATTTCTCTATACACTCTATGATTATATATGCTGTCTTCTTTGGCGCATGTATGAGATGCACCCGGCTTTGTCCCTTAAAGCCCGGGGTGTTACACTGCCTGCTGCTGAAAACCCCTGCTCTGATTGTGAGAAACAATCCTGAACCTGTGGGCCTAGGAGGATGGTGCTGCCATTGGTGCCTTTCTCTTCTTCTCTGCCCGGTGAGCTACAATGCAATCCTCCTAGGAGATGGCCAGGTTGACCAACTCATTGAAGCTATCAGCCCGGACAGTGTTGAGTCGTTCCCGCATCTTGGTGCTAAGACCCCTACGAAAGCGGTCTCTCTTCTTCTCATCAGAATCAGCATGGTAACCTGCATACTGGCATAGATCGTTGAAGGCCTGCGTATACTGCAGTACCGTGCGGGTTCCTTGATTAAGTGCCAGAAACTCATTCAGCTTGCGATCAAGAATGCCAGCTGGGATGTGGTGCCCTCTGAAAGCAGTCTTGAATTCCTCCCAAGACACTTCACGATCAGCAGGGAGCATAGCACGGAAGTGGTCCCACCAAGTCCGAGCAGATCCGCGAAGCTGCTGCGCGGCAAAGCGAGTCTTGGTAGCATCAGGGCAGTCTCCCGTGAGGAGGGGAAACTTGGACTCAACGACGCGGAGACACGTCGGCGTCCAATGGATCCTCTGCCTTGGTGAACAAGGGTGGCTGCGTACTCAGGAATTCCTGGTAGGTTGCCGCTGCCGGAGGTCCTTGAGGCTGGCCTCCACCATGCTGCTGAGGGTGGGGCTGGCACTGCAAGAGCTGTCGCAGAATCTCATTCTGCTGGGCCATCAGCTCCTGCACTGTGGGAGCTGGAGGAGGTGGCGGGGGAACCTGCTCGTTATGCCCGCGACGCTGCCTAGCTGCCATCTGAAAATAGAGATTGTCGCCATTGTTATCCCAACTCACAATTTCGAACGACAAGATATTATCTCATATGGAAGGAAAAATTCCATAATCATAATATTAGGTTCGAAATGAAGATAACATGGTTACAAACATCCCATAGATTTCAAAGGTTCACAGGGTTACATCAATCCAGGGAAAGTACCCGTAAGCCTAGTCCAAAATCTGACATTAACTAAGCTTGCATAGGTTTCTATCCGCCTAAAAGCGTTGAAGTGACTAATCAACCCTGAGCGGTGGAAGCGACACTGGATACGGGTGAAGGAGGCATCGCGGAGGTAGTCCCATTGGCACCAGGGCTGGTCCTAGCTCCTCGGGAGCCTCTTCTCCCTCGCTTCCACCTTCATTGGCCTCCATCTCCAAGTGGTGCATGTCCAGGTGGTGATTCGCTTCTTCGAGTTCCCTCTGCACATCGTGGAGCTGGTTCTCTAAGACATCAATAGTGTTGTCTTGGATCTCCACCTGCTACTCCAAGGTGGTAATGCGCTGGCTCAGCCTTTCCACCTACAGATCCTTCTCCACCAACTCGGAAGTAAATCGACCACAAAATCTTCCCGGCTATCGAGAGTGAGCTTGGTGGTTTGAGCGATGTTAGCAAGGTGTGCCATAGCATCACTCTGAAGGGCCTGAAGGTGGTACAACGCACTCATGCACTGAACGGTGACCCTCCCAACCAAGTCAGGATACATTGCCCACACACATCCTTCACATGGCTCACGTGGTTACCACATGGGGTCATCCCTCTTCTCAGCAGGGAAGAGTCCTAAGGGGTGCATCACCATCTCCAGGGGATGGTAGCCACAGAAAGTCGTCAGAGTCTTCATGGCTGCCGCCTCAATGGTGTCATCCGTCCTGAATCCAACTGTTTCGGAATCAAGAGAACGCCAACCCGGTTGAAGGGGATGAGCCTCCAAAGTCAGCCAGACCCGACAACGAGGTACCCGATGCTCATACAACTGCACCGTGTACAAAGGGGGCATAGGGTAATCGGCGAAGTTAAGCACTTCCCACAAGATGGAAGGAAAGCCATCGCGTGAAAGGAAGTCAGAACTGAAATGGGTGTCTCCTCCGCTGGCGGGGGTGGGTGAATTCATCTGCGGAAGGGTATGAAGGGTAAAGATTATGGTGGAAGGAATAAATAAAAGAGCCTAAATGGGTTTAAAAGGAAGTGGGTTAGCTCAAGTTTTAATTCCCTTTTGTGTTTATAATGCATGCATGCTGGAAATAACGTCTCCTCTCCAAATAATAGGGTGCTCTTAGGGCATCCTTAAAAATATAAGTACTGGCCCACGGGGCCTACTTTATTAGCCACCTTTTTCTCCCCCTATGCCTAAGGCCTTCTCTGTATTGTCCTTCTCTGTAGTGGAATTTGCTTCGATACCAGCTATGGCGGAACCACCCGAATTATTCCAGCTTAAGTGCCTAAGTCACGCCTCAGGGGCCGCAACACACTTAAATCGGAATAACCCGTCAGTCCCTCAGATCTAGTCTGATAGAGCCACTTAACCAGGATCAAATTCCACAATCTCACTCGAAGGTGAGTCATAGAAGAAATACAATAAAACAGGAAATCTGAAATTAAGCTGAATTATTACATAGATTAGAGTTTTCGAGTAGCAAATAAGAGTTCACGAAGTAAAATGCAGCGAATAATCGATGTCGTCGGAATCGAGGAAATAGGCAAGGCCTAGCCCACTACTCCTCGTGCTCCTCCCTACCAGAGCAACGTCCCACTCGACCGTCCAACCCGGTGGCACGGTGGTAGGCCAAGTCACACCGTCAACCATCTCCTGAATCGTACCTGCAAAAATTATGCCACAAGCAAGGCTGAGTATACTAATACTCAGCTAGACTTACCCGGTGTGAGGAATCTACTCCTCTACCTCTAGACTATTCAGTTGTTTGGCTGAGGGGTTTGGTTTGCCAAAAGCACTAGCTGTTTCTAAAATCCATTTTTAACTTTTCAAATTCTAGCATCATTATCTTAGCTACATTTCTCCTTCTAAGCATACATGGTAACAAGCATTTTAGTTCAATCAACAAATTGTCTCATGTAACCTCATTTCACTTCTTACTTGATGTAGTACAAGGGGTCAAGCAGTCTCATTAGCTGCGAGAAGCAGACGATTCGAATCGAGTTTTATCCTTGCAAGGTAAACCTAAACACACGATATGTCAGGGCACTCCATCCCCACACATGTCAACCGTCCCCATCGATTCCCCGTTCGCGTCCAGGCCTCACCGCCTTGGCATACAATGTTCCACTGACCCTGGCTGCCACCGTGCAGTGACCGCACTTGTACCCACCATAGATAGCATGGGACCCAGTCTTAGGTCGCATGAGGGATAAAGTCCACAACCGTCTTCACTCAGGTACTAGGTTTATCGGTTACCATATTTCCTGACATGTGTTTAGTACGTTCAAAAGCTTGACTCAGGTATCCACACATTAATCCTTAATTCCTTTTTCCCGTCTCATGGACAAGGCATCCTCCCTGGATCCAAGTCCATAGACTAACATAGATCCCGTTATCAAGATGAATACAATCAATTCCTGACCTCGCACGAGTGCTAGAAAAATCACTCGACTTCTACCAGATCCTGATTAGCAAGCAGCTACTCGACCTAGCATACTAGTATTCATCTCAAAAAGGAATCCTAAGTTCATGCATCTAGAGGTTTCAAGCAACTCTTACACTTAAGTGCACATTACAAACCTACAAACATTAAGTGTAGTAAAATAGCATATATAAACGGTTATGCATAAAACCAGGGCTTGCCTTCAATAGCTGGGGCTGCGGGGAGATCCTCGATAGCAGCCTCGGGAGCTTGCTCCTGGTCTTCCTCTTGGACAGATCCTTGCTCGGGGACGAGCACGTACTCTCTGTCAGCTAGATTACAATCTAATGAATGCAATGCGTAAGATATATGTAGGATATGATATGTGCATTGGTAATTTAAACTTTTGGTGGTGTATGATCTACTTGAGTTAGATAGAGCTAAATCTTGCTTATATGAGATTTTTGGTGGTATACTTGGTAAATTGGATCAAACTTAGCTAAGTTAAGTGGTATACTTTTTCTTTTTTCATTAACTTTGGGAAGCCATAGGAAATTCCAGAAAAATGATAAAAATATGGGACTAATTTTACTAGACTCCTAAATTCCTCTAGTATTTAATAAAATAGTTCCAAGATTTTTATTCCCAACCATGAATTATTTACTATTTAAAAAGGCCTAAATCGAGACTTTTGGAATTTTAGAATTAAATTGATAACTCCAAAAATCATAAAACTTTTTGAGTAAGCTTAGTTTATTGATTAAGCCCTTGGGTAAAGTTTGGCATGTTTTGGACATTGTTTGATCCCAAACCCAAAACCCTATTTCCTAAGGTAGAATTTGCTTAATCCTAATAGAGTACTGACTCATAAAACCCTAGTTACTTAAGTATACTGTGAAGGAAAGTTGTATTCAAGATACAACGTGATGTGTTTCTATTATAACTGCATATTCATAGCATCACATGAGCATTCATGTATATGTACTGTTATGTATAGAAAACAAAGAAGAAGTAATTGTCGAAAAAGAAGAAACTGCACAAGCCAAGACTCCACCTGCCGGGAACAGTTTTTATTTTGATATTTGCGGAACCGATCCTAAATCCCCTACAACACAAGGCAAGCCTCGGTGCATTATCCATTTCCTTGTGTTTTAAAATCATTATTACTTTGCTCAAAGCATGAGGTGATAGGAGTTGGGTGTTAAACACTTGCTGCATTTCCTTGTCCTTGAAATTGATACCATTCCTTGATACATGTTTTACCTAAAAGTTTTCTGATGCTTAGTTGTGCTTTAGAAAACAAAATGTTTTGTTTTTTTAAACAAAAGGTGATGCTTCATATGGGATGGGAAGTTTCAAAGAAAAGACTCAATGGTGGATCCATCATGGCCATGATGGGTTCAACATCGGAAAAGATGTACCTCTGTCAGGTGCCAAACTTTGGGTTTTAAATAATAAGACAATGTAACACCCCAGGTGTTACTATATATTTAACAGCGAGTACGGATTTAAGCATGTGATAATAATAGTCTATGTTAATCTATTAGTCTAGCGTGAGTTCGACATCGTTTTTATCTTTATTTATTCGGGCTTTTCCTAAATTTTATGAGGTTCGGCACATAATTGTTCTGAAAATTGGCGAGTCTGGTGATTATTTAAAATTCATCGCTCGTGTAAAGACGAATTTGAAAATTTAGCCCAGTTCTCTGATTTCATCCCAAACAGATTAAATAGAACTCGACGAATAAAGTTTTCAGTGCCAAATAATTTAGTTCCCTCTCGTCAAGCAAGACATCGTGTCTGCAGGTTTATAATCATGGTCAGTTTCCAACAAATTACCCTCGACAGAGAAATCAAATCGGTTCAAATGGTAGATTAATATTTATCTGATTTCAGCTGCATCAAATATCATCTAAAGTATTGAAGCTGGTATTATTTTGGATCTGTCTGTTTACGTGCTGTCTGAGAAAAACGATATGTCAACTCATTAATTGAATTGTTCTTCTCAGCATGTTATCCTTGGCATCAAATCAAATGATCGATAGCTGGTAACACTCGTAAAAATTAGATGGGACTAAATACAGTCTAAAATACCGAAGTCGATCTCGTTTGGTTCAGTCCATATGTTCTCGCCCGATCTAAATTTTTAGATACAAATAACAAGTAAATTCACCTGACTCCAAAGTATTCACCAAATCAAATCATGTCCAAATATTATTGTCAATCTCATTTTTATTCGATCCTTGATTACATCTTTTAGACCCTAATGTCAGAACCTCGAAATATCTACATTTCAATTTCGTTAGAAAAAGAAAGAAGGAAAAAAAGAGAAAATATCTCACCGCTCTTTCCTAGGATATTTCCTCCGTAGGCCTTCCTCTCTTATCTCTTCTCCACGGTGCTCCTGCTTCATTTATCTGGGTCGCATGGGCTCCTTTGATGGCACTTGTCTCCTTGCCCCAAGTGTCGAACGCCAACTAGCTAGCCCCATGGTCATGGGCACCAGCATCCTCGTCGCGCTGCCAGCGCCCGCCATCAAGCTCGCTGGCCATCCTTACCAGTCCTGGTGCAAGCTCACCCCTGCAGCTCCCTGCTCGGCTCGGTGTGGAGCTCTAGCTAAGCTATCTCTCTTGTCGTTCTCCATCTCCGCGCGCTGAGCTCCTCACCGTCATCCGCCCAACCGTCGTCGAGCTCGCTGCTGCATGTACCTGTCTACGCCGCTAGCATCTCGGCCTCTACCTGTGTGTCTCCCTCTGTTACCTCGCTGGCTAGCTTTCTCTCAGCTTTCGCCATGGCGTCTAGCTCCTCGCCTCCCTTGCATATCCCTCGGCAGACCGCTCGCTCTGCTCCAGTTCGCATCCATGGACGTCGGACTATATCCCTCAAGCAGTTGCGTCTCCGTCATACTTTGGTCTTCGATCTCGCTACTGGCCGACACCGGTTCTCATCCTCGCCAACCCCTGCTCGGCCCCAGCTCGATCTCCGCCTCGCCATCACCCTCCGTCACAGCACTGTGTCGATGACTTGCGATTCTCTCCTTCGTGCTCGACACAAGGCTAAACCGGAATCCTTGCCGTGTTCGTGGATATCGCGTCGAATTTAGTCATGGGTGAGCCAATTCATATTTCTGTTAACTTAATTATTGGATTGATGAATGTATGCGTCTAGTATTATTGAATTAGTTCGATGAATACGATGTGATTATTCATGATTTTGGAATAGTCGCATTGGGTGTTGTTGTGGTTTAGAAGACAGTGAAGTCCGCGTGGTGCTCACCACGTGCTCGACGTAATAGCGGAATTGGAAATCGTAGTGGTGCTTGTGGCCTTCAAGACGGATTAAATTATTGGTGAGCTGATAGATATGTAGGTTGCGATGATCCTTTTATTTAGCATATGTGCGATTAGTGATTATGACTAGATCTGTTGTTGTGTCGGTGTGTTGTTCCGTGGTGATATAATTATTTTTAGAATTATAAAGTAGTCGAGTCAGGAGTTAAGTCTAGAATTTTAAAAAAAATATGCGACGAATATCTTGTCTGTAGCACAGGCACGTTGTGGTTTTTATATGTTTGATAAAATGCCTTGTTACATGTATTGTTGCAACTGTTCGTGTTTAACAAATAATTGTGTCGCGTAAAGCTTAGGTTTAAATGCATATTATGCTAAGAATGTGTTACTGAATTTATAAATCAAGTGTGATTGGATTAATAATAGGAAAGGCAGGATAAGTATTTTAAACGGCTGGCGGGCGGGATTTACCAGTGTTTCTAGGTTTTTAGTTGTTAAAGCTATAATCTTATGGAATTCTATTAAGTTGATAATGAGTTGTCTACTAGATCTAAAACTAATATGATATTCATGTAATTAGCGTGTTATCCAAATTAGTCAGAATAAGTGATGTAGAAAGTCAGTTAATGTGCTTCTATCCTTATTCTAAATTAGATGTCTAAGACTAATGATTCTAAATTTGTTAGTCTTTTGTTGTTCTATAATATTCAGTCTAGTTTTAGATGTTATGCTCTAATTTGTGGCTTGTGTTCAATTATTGTTGATTGGATGTTTGAATTAAGTAATTATCTCGAAGATTTAATTACTGTAGAGTCATGGTTATCTAGTGTGCGTTCATAGGAGCTGTGATGTATCTTCACTAAGAGTTTAGTTCATTTTGTGAAGCATTATTTAGTCCTGCTATTTTTTTTATATTCATTCATGTGCATTATGTATCTCATTAGGTGCACTAGTTGATCACGTGATGTGGAAGACAACCCAAGTCGACCCCAAGATGTTGTAACAGGGTGGGTTACTCCGCAAAGTGATGCTGATGATGAACCGAAGAAGGACAGACTGAACGAGTGCCAAGACGAAGGCTGATCACCAAGTGGACATCATCTAACAAACACTAACCTAGTGTTATTCCAGGCAAGTCCTGGTGCATGCAATGCCTTCCTTGTGTTTTTAAATGATTTTTACACACTTTAAGTCTAGTGAAATATGAATTAGGTTTATAGGAGTTGCTTGGAAACCCTTTGATGCATTGGCTACCTTGAAATCCATTCCTTTTATAGATACTTCTGGTGAAGTATCAAATATTGTCTACAAAAATTGCTTAGCCCTGCCTAGAGGTAAATCTTGCGGATAGAGTCTGCCTGCAAGAATATTTTCATTGAGAGCCTGGTGGGATCTTACTGCAAAGTTCCCTATAATGCTCTTTTCATTCAAAGGAACACAAACAATCCTAAGGATGGAATTACTTAAATCGGGACTTGGGCTAGGAATAGGTGATGTTCTACCTAGGTTGATTAAGGATTATAGCGAATGTAGGCTTGTTGATCAAGGACCTTTTAACTGGCCACATGCCTCGTCATGGGAAAGCTTTGCCTCGGTCGAACCAATACCAGAAAGGCCACCACACAATGGGAGTGGAGAGATGGCGAGAGTAGCGTGTACCCTCCGTGGTAAGAGGCTGGACGGTGGTGTATTTGTGCTCTCGATTGGCGTAAACCTATTCTGGTCTTGAGAAACCCGGTGGTGAGTTGACATATGCAAGGGTTAAGTGCTACATATGTCGTGTGGTTGGAGATCCCCAACTAGGTATTAATCGATTTAGATCGTCGTTACTTCTCGGATATGAAGACTTGGTCACTGCCCTGCAATCTAAGTCATGGATGGAATCGTAATGAGCAAAAATCATGTTGTATTGATTAATGTGATGATGAAATTAGACTAGATGCAAACAAGGTCTATATTACTTAATCTAGCATTAAAATGTTGAAAGTAAGGACTCATTTTAGTAAGCTTTCTGCAAACTATTAATGTTGATTCTTGTTAAAAGCCTTTCCTTGATTCCCAAATCCAGCATATCCTTGAGAGCCTTTTTCCTTAGTCGGGTAAGACTTGCGAAAGTACACTCCGTACTCAGGGTTTTCGAACCCATATTGTTGCAAGAACTAGAATTGTGCTACTGTGGATGGTGTTAAGCACTGGTGAGCATGGCCTTCTTATAGGTTAAAGTAGCTTTTCTATACTTCTTATTGAGGATTGTCATTGAGCTAGCATATATTTCAAACTTATAAATAATTTATAACATTCAAAGTTTATTTCTGTGAATCACTTTTGTAATCACTCAGATAAATATAATGTAAATTTGTTGTAACTTGCAACTTTTTGTAATAAAGAAATTCCATTGCAAAATGTTGGTGTGTGATTTGTGTTTACTTAATCTTGCGATCCTGGTTGTACGTGGTTTATCCGGGGTCCTTGGGACACTCAGACGATCCTGTTAAGTTATCCGGTGCACATGCATAGTCGTCTGAGGTCTTTGAGACAAGGGCAGGTGCATGTGGGCCCAATAACTTGGGAGGTTCTGCCACAGACGAGACGGGCGGGTGACTTGCACGAGAAGGAAGACTCGGTGTAGTGTCTCCGTCTGCGTTGATTAAGGACTATACCGATGTAGGCTTGATGATTGGGACCTTTTAACTGGCCACATGCCTCGTCATGGTAAGCTTTGCCTCGGGCAGACCAATAACAGAAAGGCTAACACGCAATGGGAGTGGAGAGATGGCAAGAGTAGCGTGTACCCTTTGTGGCAAGAGGCTGGACAGTGGTGTATCTGTGCTCTCGGTTGGTGTGAACCCGGTCTGGTCTTGAGAAACCCGTGGCGAGTTGACATATGCAAGGGTTAAGTGCTACATATGTCGTGTGGTTGGAGATCCCCAGCTGGGTATTAATCGATTCGGATCGCCGTTACTTCTCGGATATGAAGACTTGGTCACTGACTTACAAGTAGCAATCCAGTGAACTGAAGGGATGGTAAAAGACGGCTAGTATAGACCAAGTGCTTGATCTAGGATAGAAAGACTCTAGATGCAGGTAACTTTACTTAACCTAACAAGTAAAATGAATCTTAAGGATCCACTCATAGTAAGCTTTTCTGCAAAAGAGTCTTTGAATCTTGTTAAACTTTACCTTGATTCCCAAAAGCTAGCATATCCTTGAGAGTCTTTTTCCTTAAACGGGTAAGACTTGCGAAAGTACACTTCATACTCAGGGTTTTCGAACCCATGTTGTTGTAGATGAGGAAACAGCGGAGTTCTGCTGTTTCTGCTCAAAGGTGATACCCAAGGAGAAGCCCTAGCAGTGATTGTGTGCGTGGAAGGATGTTGACCTCCCGATTTGAAAACACTAAACTTTTGTGCGGGAGGGTGTTTTGCCTCCCTGGTTTGTAATAATACTTAAGCACTCATAACCCGGTATTGTAATAAGTACCACTCTCTCTATATTTTGTTAATGTAAATTATGTTATTGTAATTTGTTTCCGTTATTTCTTTACTCTAGTTTTGTGATGTAATGTCTGTGTGACGGGTGAAGCGCTCTTGGGCGAAATGATGAGGATATAGGTTACCGAACTTGTCGAGTGATTATGTGCATCTACAGGATTGTTCGAGGTCCTTAGGACAAGGACAACTGTAGGTGGGCCTAATACCTTGGGAGGTTCTGTCATAGCTGGTATCGAGCGAAGCCCATCTTCTCGGATATTACGTAGCACTTCAAAAGAATTTTCAAACACTTACCTAGAAATATTCTTTCATTCTTACCTTATCACTTTCTAGTAGTCCCTTATCTTGTAAAATCGGGTAACAGAGTGCAATATATGTAGGAAGTGGGGGATCAATGAAGGTTGATCCCATAACTATTAGATTATGCATGCATCATATTTAAAACTATATAATAAATCTTCCGCTCTTATGGAGATATGGCGCGCACTAAGACTACACAGCGCAAATCGACGGGACCTCAGGGGGTGCCACGACATCAGTTGGCCTCCCATCATGAAGGAAGTAGCAGTGGCATAAGACCCGATTGGAGACCTAGAAGCTCAGGTGGAGCAACTTCGGTCAGAACTATGCCATAGGAATAGGGCTCGTGAGTGGGATAGCCACCGCATTGCAGAGCTGTCAGCCGAAGTGAGTCGTCTGTAGTATGAAATTTCAGAACACGATATGGCCATCGACTGGGCTGTCAACTCGCGCTTTTCAGTTGGGATTGCGAAGCAAAAGCTCTTGCTCGCGTGGCAGAACTTAGCGCGTCCCTCGAAAACCTACAGGCATATTGTAATACTTTACATGAAGAAGTGCATGTACTGTATGATCGGCTGCACCCAGATGTGCCACCAGACGTTGCTGCAACGGGAGCCGAACCATCGAGAATAGCTAATGAAAGACCTGATGGGAAGTTGGACTTTTTAGGCCCCCTCCTTCCTTGAACCTTGCTGACGAACGGTCTCCTGCAACTGGCAATGGAACAACAAAGGATGAAGAAGACTAGAATAGTGTAGTCTAAGTATTGTACTTATGTAAAAAAAGTAATGAAGTCAAGTTGTGTAATGGAGTCTGTATAATTATTACATTTCAGTAATGTAATATGATGGTGTATGTTGGCATGTTATATTTTTTCCAAATATTTCTTTGCCTCAGATGCCATCCCGGACTCGAGCACATGATGGTGCGGGGACATCCCGTGGTGGGGAGGACACTCCCAACCTACCGTCGGTACCACCTACTTTGCCGAGGCTATCGCTGCCCTAGTCAACGCTACCGCTGATAATACGTGCTTTTTGCAGGAGATGGTGGCCAACCAATTCCAACCGCACGGAGGAAGAGCTCCTCCTCAAGGACTGCGAGATACTACTTACCTGGAATTCTCTGAGACTCGACCACCGCTCTTCGTCAAAGCAGAGGAGCATTTAGAAGCCGACGAATGGGTGAGAGTAATGGAACAGAAGTTTGGGTTGATTCGATGCACGAAGATGCAAAAGCCTTGTTTGCCACACAACAGCTAAGAGGGCCTGCCAGTACTTGGTGGGCGAATTTCCGCAATCCAGCCTGTTGGACATCAGGTTACCTGGGAGGAGTTCAAGCTGGCATTCCAGGAGCATTATGTTCCGGAGGGAGTGCTGCAAATGAAATTAGAAGAATTTATCCGGCTGAAGCAAGGGGGAGATAAAGTGATGTGGTATCTCAATAAGTTCAACCACCTCTCCCCCAGTATGCCATTGACCAGGTGGATACAGACCTAAAGAAGAACTATTTTTATGAGGGGACATAATGATAGGCTTCAACGGAAGATGGTGACATGTTTGGACCTTACCTACAGCAGGGCTGTCAGTACCGCACTGGCAGTTGAAGCCAAAATGCAGGACACGAAAAATCAAAGGGATATGGGTGAGAGGTCAAATCAAGGGCCTAAAAAGAGAACAAGGTTGGTCATCCGACCTTTCAATCAAAATCGTTCTTCGCCTCGTCCACCTTCATATCCATTCAAGCAGCCCGTCTTTATTCGTCCCACTACTGCCCCGCTCCTACCAATCAGCCGAGTGCCCCTGGTACTCGTTCCCTGCCCTTCCCAGTTCTTCCAGTGAGTGCTTCAACTGTGGAAAGTCCAGACATTTCATCAATGACTGCCCATATCCGAAGCAAAATAAATCCAACTCTCAGCAGACCTCTGGAACTCAAGTCAAGGAAAGGGGAATATAGCAAATTCTTCAATGGGCAAGAATTTCAAAAAACTGGACAGGTCTATTATACCCAGGTGGCTACTACACTGGAAGGCGAACCGGTGATGATGGGTACGTTCCTTGTTGCCAATCACCAGCAGTTATCCTCTTCGATTCTGGTGCATCACATACCTTCATAAGCAAGACTTTTGTGGAAAAGCATTGCATAAACTGCATTGAATCAAGGGAGGGATTTGTTATCCACTCACCTAGGGGCCGGGTATTTGCTAAGGAAGTAGCCTTCCACATACCAGTAATATTGGTCGGACGGAATTTCCTACAAACATGATTGTTTTAAAGGGGCAAGACATAGATGTAATTCTGGGCATGAACTGGTTAGCCCAGCATAAAGCCATCATCAATACAGACTTAAGGATTATTAAATTAAGTCATGGTCATGAGGAAATCCAATTGTCCATCCCTGTAGCTGTCCTAGCTAAAGCATCTGGACGAGTTTATGAGGCTATCGTACAAGAAATCTGGTATTTGGTAGTATGTGAATTTCTAGATGTCTTTCCAGAAGACTTGCCTGGGTTGCCTCCTGAAAGGGATGTGGAATTTGTGATTGAACTGAAGCCCGATACTGCTCCGATTTCTAGAAGGTCGTACCGAATGCCACCCAATGAACTGGCAGAACTCAAGACTCAATTACAGGATTTACTTGAGAAAGGGTTCATTAGGCCAAGTTCGTCACCATGGGGATGTCCTAGCCATTTTCGTAAGAAGAAAGATCAGACGCTTCAAATGTGCATGGACTATAGATCCCTTAATGAGGTTACCATCAAGAACAAGTACCCTTTTCCTCGGATGGATATCTTATTCGACCAACTTACTGGAGCTCGGGTATTCTCCAAGATTGACCTCAGGTCAGGCTATCATCAAATCTGTATTCGACCCAAGAATATACCCAAGACCGCATTCACCACCGGTATGGATTAGTTGAATATCTGGTCATGTCTTTCAGGTTAATAAATGCTCCAGCCCACTTCACATATTTAATGAACTCGGTATTATGCCCAAGTTGGATAAATTTGTGGTGGTCTTCATTGACGACATTCTAATCTATTCCAAAAATGAAGAGGAGCATGCCAAGCACTTGTGGATCGTGCTAACGCGCTTAAGGGAACATCAGTTGTATGTCAAGTTCAGCAAATGCGCGTTTTGGTTGGAGGAAATCTAGTTTCTTGGACATGTATTGTCTGCTAAAGGATTTGGTCGATCCCAGCAAAGTCAAGGATCTTTTAGAGTGGAACTCACCACTACAGTACATCAAGTTTGGAGTTTCCTTGGACTGGCTGGATATTACCGCAGATTCATTCTGGATTTCTCCAAGAT
>JAOPSE010003018.1:0-64408 GCA_029449295.1 Zea luxurians | reverse complement strand
AAATATGCTAGAACTGGAAAAGCTAAAACTGTTTTTGCACTCAGCTAGTGCTTTTGGCAAACCAGATGTAACGCCCCGAATTTTGGAGTTGAATTTTTTTCTTTATCCAGCACTCACCAAATTCGGGCATTATCTTTCCTTCTTCTTTTTTTCTTCTCGCTAAGCCTTGTTCTTTTTCTAAGTTCTAGCGAGTATTAGCTCGACATCTTGTGTAAGTAAACCCTGAAAATGTTTCCTTTGGTTGTTGCATCATGCTGATCATGCATTTTTGTGTGTGTTTGCTTGGCTTTTGCGGAGCATGCATTTAATAGGAAGCTAGAGTTAAAATAGAAAAATAGGAAAGAAGCCCCTGACGTACGACCCAGCCGCGGCCTTCTTTCCCCCCCTCTCGCGGCCCACCTGGCCAGCGCCCGCGCGGCACACCGAATCCCCCGCGCGGCCCCAGCCGACTCCCCCTCGCGCCTCCCCCTCTCTTGGGCCGGCTAGCCTGGCTTGCGGCCCAGCCGAGCTCTTCCCCCGTGCGCGCCCCGCGGCCCAGTCTCTCCCCCGCGCGGCCCAGCCACCTCCCAGTGGCTCACCCGCGCCCACGCGCGCGCGCCACGCACGGGCAGTTGCCCAGCGCTACCGTCGCGTGTGGGGCCCGCCCGTCAGCTCCGCGCCCCCTACGCGCGAGCGCGTAGCCCCCCAGCCGTCAGCCTCATGGCCTGCAAGTGGGTGCCCGCCTGCCAGGCGGCTCCCTCCTCAACCGCCTCGACTAGATGTGGGGGGGCTTCGTGCCCCAAAACCCGCCCCCGTGCCCATATCTCGCTAACGTCCCTCTCTCTGTCACGCCATTGCTGCCGCCTAGATTCGTGCTCGCTCGAAGCTCCCATCGACCTTGCCGTCCATCGTCGAGGTACGATCCCATCTTCTCATCCATTACCACCGCAGTGCTTCTTCCCCTCGTCGTGGCGTGTGACCCAGTGCGGCGCGTCCCCCTCACGCCCCCTCCTGGTGCGGCGGCCTGCTCGCAACAGCCAGTTCGCGGCGGCCTGCTCGCGGTGGGCCCGCTCGCAGCTACCCGGCTTGGCACGTTGCGGCCCCTGGCCAGTGCGCGATCCCCCTGCCCCAGCCCAGCGTCATGCGGCACGATGTGGCGTGCAGCCCCTGCCCTGGTTCTGCGCTGGCGCAGCCCCCTGCCCCCGGCTCGGCGCGGCCTCGCCCCTCCCCTCCCCTCGCGCCCTCCCTGGCCCTGGCGCACGGCTTGCGACACGTGGCGCCCCCCCCCCCCGCGCTCCCGCGGTCCAGCCATGGCGCCTGACGTGGCTCACGGCTTTGCGCGTGGCGTAACCCGCCAGGCACGCTCCTATGGCGGCTACTCGGCGTGGCCGGCTTGCGGCCTAACCATGGCGCCCTAGCCCCGCGTGGCGCGCTCGTCCCCCGGCACGACCCCGCTGCCTGCGCAACACGCTCGGCCCCCGCGCGCGGTCCCTGCTGCTCGCGCGCGATGCCCCGACGTGGTGCGTGCGGTGCCCGGCGCTGCTCGCGGCGGCCTAGCCCATGCGTAGCTCGCGGCAGCCCGGCGCCCCCAGCATGGTGCGCAGGTTGCCCGGCGTGGCCTCATCCTATGCACGGCGTCTTCAGGGCCGGCGCTGACTACAGGGCTGTCAGGGCGGCCGCCCTGGGCCCCCAGATCCTAGGGGCCCCACCCCCATGCATGCATATGTAGTAGTCTTCGATCAGTTGAAGGCTTGAAGCGATGGGCCCTGCATGCAATCAGGCCTACAAGCAATCGTCCGCACAGATCTGACCTGCTTGCTACCTGCCTCCCTACGCCTAATTAGATTAATTAGATTAGATCGTCCGGCCATCCGTCCCAGCTATACCACGCGAACGCTTCGACTGCTCCTGCGCACAACTCGCCCTGACCTGATTCTGCAACGCGCCGCCGCCTAATTGGATCATCACGCCGCCTTGGAGTCCGGGCAGGAATCAGGATGCCTGGTTCCGTGGTTCGCCGTCGCATTGACGCCTTGCTTCGCCGGCAGCTCCACGCACTGATCCATCACGCACGCACGACGCACAAGATTTAGGTACGGTTCTCAGACCTATTGCCTAATCAGTGTGTGCTTGTTTGTGATCTGTAGTCCTGTAGATTAAATATATTTCGTTTTGCTTGTTTCAAATTTTATCTAGATCATGTCAACTAGAAAGTATATGTATTATAGAAAAATATATTTATATAATATAAGGGGGCCTCATTTCTGTGTTCGCCCCGGGCCACCAAAATCTCAGCTCCGGCCCTGGGCGTCTTGGCGCGGCTCACCGTGCTCTCAGCATGGCCGCCTGCTCAACCTTGAGCAGCGTACCTCGGAGCGACGTGCCCGTCTACCCTCTAGACTACCCCATCTACCCCCTGGCCTACTCCATCTACCCCCGTCTAACATTAGTAACCCACTTCACTTAGACTATCCTGCTAACGTCCCTCTCTCTCTCACTCCATTGATGCTGCCTAGATTCATGCTCGCCCGGAGCTCCCGTTGACCTTCCCGTCCATCGTCGAGGTACGATCCCATCTTCTCCTCCCTTACCACTGTAGTGCTTCTTCGCCATCGTCGTGGCGCGTCCCCCTCGCGCCCCTTCCTGGCGCGGCGGCCCCGTGTTCCCGACACGTACCCCTGCGCACGGCGCCCGGCCCCCTCACGCCCTCCCCGGCCCTGGCGCGCGGCGCCCGGCCTCCTCGCGCTCTCGCGGTCCGGCCATGGTGCCCGACGTGGCTCGCGGCTTTGTGCGTGGCGCAACCCACCCGGCGCGCTCCTCTGGCTTCTGCTCGGCCCGGCGCGGCGCTCTCGTTCCCCGCGTGACCCTGCTGCCTGCACAACGTGCTCGGCCCCAGCGCGGTCCCTGCTACCCGCGCGTGATGCCCCGGCGCTCGATGTGGCCCAGCGCTGCTCGCGGCGGCCTAGCCCAGGTGCAGCTCGTGACGGCCCGGCACCCCCGGCACGGTGCGCAGGTTGCCCGGCGTGGCATCATCCTGCGCACGGCGTCTTGGCGCGGCTCGCCGTGCTCTCAGCACGGCAGCCTACGCAACCTTGCGCAGCGTACCTCGGCGCGACGTGCCCGTCTACCCCCTAGACTACCCTGTCTACCCCCTGGCCTACTCCGTCTACCCCCGTCTAACGTTAATAACCCACTTCACTAAGAACTATTTTGTTTATTATTTTATGTAGTAAATGACGACTAACCGAGTAGTGAACCAATCAATACTAAGTATAACCTTATTAGTGTATGTGATTAATACCTGTTAGTATGGCTAGGTAGAGTTAGACGATGTAATGATTAATTGCACGCCTACACGTAATACATTTTGACTATAGCTTTAGCCATTGCGAGTCCCTTCTTTTTCTCTTTCTAGTAATTACGAATGCAAATCATATGTCATATACATGTTCAATTGACCTGCCCTCTTGTATGGTGTACTGTTTATTTCCTGATTTAAAGATATGGATGTATGTTTTGCACTCGCATAGATAACGGTCTGGTTGAGGAGTCCGAAGAACTCGCAGGAGAAGACCCTAAGCAGCAGCTGGTTGGTGGAGGCAAGTGTCCCTTGACCCATCTATGTCCTATACATTCTATAATTCACTCTCTGCATTTACACAGTTTATACCTAAGGATTGACTAGCTTTTGTTATCATGTCCTTGCTTACCTATTCGGGTTGGGTTATTTTGGTTTAGCTTCATGCTAGTGCTTTACATTAATTAATGAACATGATGAGATCTATCTATGATACGCTTTTTCCCTTTTATTATGATGATATACTTGTGGCATTTAAGGGGACTCGAGCGGTTTCTCGAGTGCCTCTCCGTAAGGACCTGTTCGTTGGATGACCGCCCGGGAAAACAGTGCAACCATGAGGGTGGAATGGGATGCCCTTAGCTTAATAATTAGAGGAACCGGGGTGTAGTTCGCTTCATCGTCGTGCCGTTAATGGGGGTCGGTGTATGCGGCTCGCTCTGCCAAGGTTGGTTCGCCCCTTGGGGAGGAGTGCGGTGCATTTAGGAAATCTAACGGGTGGCTACAGCCTCGGGGAATCTTTGTAAAGGCTACGTAGTGACACCCTGCTAGGCCACCCAGGTAGTGGTCAATGGAGAGTAGCTCTCTCCTAGCAGAAAAGGGAATCACGACTTGTGGGTAAAGTGCGCAACCTCTGCAGAGTGTTGTGAAACTGATATATCAGCCATGCTCGCTGTTATGAGCGGCCAAGGGAGCTCCATTGATTAGAGATACTTGATCAGAGATGTTTGGATTACAGGTGGTGACGAGGATGATGTTTATGACTATGGTAATGGTAAGTGGTATTCTTTCCATTTGGAAAGGGTACTTTTGGGTTAACAACTTGAGTTAATACTAAAATCTGGCTCTCTCTACTAGTAATAATAATCTGACCAACTAAAAGCAACTGCTTGACTTAACCCCACATAAAGCTAGTCCACTATAGCCAAACAGGACATTTGCTGAGTATGTTGATGTGTACTCACCCTTGCTCTACACACCAAACCCCCCTCCCCAGGTTGTCCACGCTGCAACCACTGCTCAGGAGAAGATGAAGCCGTGAAGGAAGACTTCCAAGAGTTCCAAGAGTACGATGAGTTTTAGGCGTGGGTTAGTGGCAACCCCCAGTCGGCTGCCTGTGAAGGCCACGTGTATCTACGTTTCGTTTTCGCACTCTTATTATTGTTAAAGACTATGTGGATGTCTCAGACATTATGATGTAATTGACTATTATTTCCCTTTTATGTTATTATTTGAGCACTATGTGATGATGTCCAGTTATGTAACTGCTGTGTACGTGAATTGCTGATCCTAGCACGTACATGGTTCACATTCGGTTTGCCTTCTAAAACCGAGTGTGACACCAAACCCCTCAGCCAAACAGCTGCATGGTCTAGAGGTAGAGGAGTAGACTCCTCACACCAGGTAAGTCTAGCTGAGTATTAGTATACTTAGCCTTGCTTGTGGCACAATTTTTATAGGTACGCTACAAGACATGGTTGATGGTGTGACTTGGCCTTCCAACCTGCCACAGGGTTGGATGGTCGTGTGAGATACTGCTCCAGCAGGAGAGGAGCAGGAGGAGTAGTGGGCTAGGCCTTGCCCTATTCCTCAGCATTCGACGTTACCGACTATCCGCTGCATTTTAATTTATGAACTTGTTTCAGTTACTCAAAAACTCTGATTTATGTAATAACTCTAGTACTTTAATTTGTGGTTTCCCATTTTATTGTATTTTTTCTGTGACTCACCTTTGAGTGAGCTAGTGGTATTTGATCCCGGGGAAGTGGCTTTATCAGACTAGATCTGAGGGACTGACGCGTTATTTTGATTAAGTGTGTTGCTGCCTCTAAGGCGTGACTTGGACACTTAAGCTGGAATAATTTGGGTGGTTCTGCCACACAATTGGGCATGTTTGCTATAACAAAATCAAAGTTTTAGTATAGGACAACAACTTTGTTACAGATGAATTAATAAGTTGCCACATAAAAATTTGAGATCAAGGCCCTGCAAGCTGCTCTGTCAAGCGCCCTAAATGGAGTTCCCATGGTATAGTACTGAAGAAGATTGGAGGTTCAGAGTATCTCGTCGCCGATGACCCCACGCCGTGATCCTCGCCGGTGCTACGATTCGTGCCCGGTGGTGCGCGGATAACGACCCGGGGTAAAAGATCTTGGTGCTGGGATGAGCTCGGACCCGGTCACTGGATTATTCATCGTACCCACTTGCTGTACGACTAACCCAGGTGTCCTCGCCAGAGTTCGCCGCCTTCGTAGCCATGCCATGTGCTTAGGAACGTTACCATGTCGCAAGTGAATGGTAAGAGGGAGTCTGTCCATTGCTTGAAGCTTTGCCTCAATGAAAGCCACGTTAGCGCTCGCCGGTGATTTTCCCCTCTCCGGCCGCTCGCGTGTCTTCTCCAAATTGGATGCCACCGCTGTTGATCTCTATAAATTGAGCGCTCAGTGTGCTCCATTAGGTTGTTACGCACCTAGTGCACCAGCTCTCGCCTCTGATCATCCACCGTAGCGTCCCAATTTTGCTTTTCCCCCAATTCCATTTTCCGCGCCGCAGTGAACTTCTCACCGTGGCCAGCAATCTACAGGTCAGTTCAAGCTTCTCGGCTTGATGGTCTAGCATCCCTTAAGTCTCCTATTTATCGTAGACCCGTTTGATTGAACTAGACAACCCGGAAACACAAAGAACACCTCAGTTTGTCTCCGGTATTCACCGCCATCGTGAATAGATGAACCCTGGACCGAATTCGTGCAATTGATGGAGGGATTAGGGTCGCCAGGGGTAGGATTTGGTGTTAGCCGAGTTAGGGCACCGACCATTATGTATTTTGGCCAGTACAAGTTCGCCGGAGGGCGTGCTCGTCGCCGTTCACTATCGTGGACTTGGCGCAGTAAAGAAACAGAAATACTGGGGCCTAAGTGGGAATGTCAGAGAGACAGTGAATAGTGGCTAGGGATTCTTTACCAGTTATTCGAACAACTGGGGTCTTCTGTGCAGAGACGCCAGCGCGGGCGTGTTTCCCCCATTCGTGGACTGGCTCGGGCTGGTTTGAGCCCATCAAATTTTCATTCTTTTCCCTTTTCTTTTTCTACCAGTATTATAAAAATTATAGAAAATTATAGAAAAATGATAAAATCATGGGACCAATTTTACTGGACTCCTAAATTCATATAGGAGTTAATAAAAAAAGTTCCAAGATTGTTAGTCCCAACCATGAATTATTTAGTAATTAAGGATGCCTAAATCTAGTCTTTTAGAATTTTAGAATTAAGTTGGTAACCCCAAAAATCATAAAACTTTTTGGGTAAGCTTAATATGATAATTAAAGCCCTTGGGTAAGGTTTGGCATGTTTTGGACATTGTTTGTTCCCCAACCCAAAACCCTAGCTTCCTAAGATAGAATTTGCTTAATCCTAATAGAGCACTGACTCAGGAAACCCTAGTGACTCAGGTGTACCGTGAAGGAAATTTATACTCAAGGTATAACTTAGTGTGTTCCTATTGTAACTGCATATTCATAGCATCACATGGGCATTCATGTATGTATATTGCTATGCCTAGAAAACGAAGAAGTGATTGTCGAAGAAGAAACTACCCCACCAGCTGAAATTCCACCTGCCGAGAACAGTTTCTACTTTGATATTTGTGGAACAGATCCCGAGTCGCGTACAACACAAGGCAAGCCTCGGTGCATTCACCCCCAGTGCACCAGGTCTCACCTCTAATCATCCATCGTAGCGTCCCAATTTTGCTTTTTCCCCAATTTCGTTTTCCGCGCCGTCGTGAACTTCTCACCGTGGCCAGCCATCTACAGCTCAGTTCAAGCTTCTCTGCTTGATGTTCGAGCATCCCTTAAGTCTCCTATTGCTCGTAGACCCGTTTGATTGAACTAGACCGCCTAGAAACACCAAGAACACCTCGGTTTGTCTCCGGTATTCACCGCCGTCATGAACAGACGAACTCTGAACCAAATTTGTGCAATTGATGGAGGGATTAGGGTCGCTAGGGGGTAGGATTTGGTGTTAGCCGAGTTAGGGCACCGACCATTGCGAATTCCGGCCAGTACAAGTTCTCCAGAAACAGAAATATTAGAGCCTAAGTGGGAATGTCAGAGAGACAGTGAATAGTAACTAGGGATTCTTTACCAGTTATTCAAACAACCGAGGTCCTTTGTGCAAAGACGCCAGAGCGGGCGCGCGCGGGCGCGTTTCCCCCGTTCGTGGGCTGGCTCGGGCTGGTTTGAGCCCATCACTGTTCATTCTTTTCCCTTTTCTTTTTCTACCAGGCTTAGAAACATTATATAAAATTCTAGAGAAATGATAAAATCATGGGACCAATTTTACTAGACTCCTAAATTCATCTAGGATTTAATAAAATAGTTCCAACATTTTTAGTCCCAACCATGAATTATTTAGCAATTAAGGATGCCTAAATCTAGTCTTTTAGAATTTTAGAATTAAGTTGGTAACCCCAAAAATCATAAAACTTTTTCGGTAAGCTCTTTTCCCCATTCGTGGGCTGGCTCGGGCTGGTTTGAGCCCTTGGGGTAAAGTTTGGCATGGTTTGGACATTGTTTGGTCCCAAACCCAAAACACTAGCTTCCTAAGATAGAATTTGCTTAATCCTAATAGAGCACTGACTCAGGAAACCCTAGTGACTCAGGTGTACTGTGAAGGAAAGTTATATTCAAGGTATAACTTAGTGTGTTCCTATTGTAACTGCATATTCATAGCATCACATGGGCATTCATGTATGTATATTGCTATGCCTAGAAAACGAACAAGAAGTGATTGTCGAAGAAGAAATGCCCCCCACCAGCTGAAATTCCACCTATCGAGAACAGTTTCTATTTTGATGTTTGTGGAACAGATCCCGAGTCTCCTACAACACAAGGCAAGCCCCGGTGCATTACCCCTTTCCTTGTTGTTTTAAACTCTTTATCACTTGAAATGATGCATTAGGTGATAGGAGTTGAGTGATAAACAATTGCTACATTTCCTTCCTTGGAACTGTTTACAATTCCTTGATACCTGTTTTACTTAAAAGGTTTCTGATGCTTAATCTTGACTTAGAAAACAAAATGATTTTTGTTAAACAAAGATGATGCTTCATATGGGAAGGGAAGTTTTCAAAGAAAAGACTTGATGGTGGATCCATCATGGCCATGATGGGTTCAACATCGGAAAAGATGTACCGCTATTCGGTACCAAACTTTGGGATTTTAAATGATAAAGATGAGACTAGGCGGGTGACTTGCACAAGAAGGAAGTCTCAGTGTAGTGTCTCCGTCTGAGTCAATTAAGGACCGTGTCGATGTAGGCTTGCTGATTGAGGACCTTTTAACTAGCCACATGCCTTGTCATGGGTAAGCTTGGCCTCGGGCAGACTAATACCAGAAAGGCCAACACGTAATGGGAGTGGAGAGATTGCGAGAGTAGCGTGTACCCTCGGTGGCAAGAGGCTGGACGATGGTGTATCTATGCTCTCGGTTGGCGTGAACCCAGTCTAGTCTTGAGAAACCCAGTGGCGAGTTGACATATGCAAGGGTTAAGTGGTACATATGTCATGTGGTTGGAGATACCCAGCTGGGTATTAATCGATTCGGATCGCCGTTTCTTCTCGGACATGAAGACTTAGTCAATACCCTACACGTAGCAATCCAGTAAAGTAAAAGGGTGATAAAAACGGATAGTGTAGGCCAAGTGCTTGAACTAGGATAGAAAGAACTTTAGATGCACGTAACTTTACTTAACCTGACAATAAAACTGGTTTTTTAAGGATCCACTGTTAGTAAGCATTTCGGCAAACAGAGTCTTTGATTCTTGAATAGCCTTACCTTGACTCCCTCAAGCCAGCATATCCTTGAGAGTCTTTTTCCTTTGTTGGGTAAGACTTGCGAAGGTACACTCCGTACTCAGGGTTTCGAACCCATGTTGTTGTAGGTGAAAAAACAATGGAGTTTTGTTGTTTCTGTTCAAAGGTGGTACCAAAAGAGGAGACAAATCCATGATCTTGGGTGTGGGAGGATGCTTGCCTCCTATTTTGAAAAACACTAAACTTTTGTGCGGGACTGTGTTTTGCCTCCTTGGATTGTAATAATACTTTATGCACTCCTAGCACCCGGGTACTGTAATAATACTCTCTCTCTATATATTTTATGAATGTAAATTAAGTATTGTAATCTGCTTCCGTTTATTCTTTCCTCCGATGTGATGTAGTATCTACGTGATTGGTGAAACGCTGTTGGGCGATGTAATGAGGATACAGAGTACCGAACTTGTAGAGTGATTATGTGCACCTACATGGTTGTCTGAGGTCCTTAGGACAAGGACATCTGTAGGTGGGCCTAATACCTTGGGAGGTTCCGTGACAGTCGTGGACTTCACGGAGGATCTCTAGGCCTTCGGTTTTGGTTATGCATTTCAGCATAGGCTGGCTGATACCCTTTTTGTAAAGCTGGCCCTCGACTATTGCAAAATCCTTGCTCCTGTGTTTCAGCCTTTTGGCCTCGTTGGGATCGGTTGGATGGTAATGGCCCTAGAGGTGTAGTGTTATTGGGACCCACCAGTCTTCGGCCATTATGAGGTTGACGATTCGGTGGCCATCGGCGTCTTGCGTTATTTGCAAGCCTTCGGGATTACGGACGGCTGGTGTTCCGATGACATGGTAGAAGAGGGCAGGGCCTCGCCCTTGGCTACTGCTTTGGCCAACACATCAGCCTCTTCATTCTTGTTTCGCTCAACATGTTGTATGGTGAAACCATTGAATTGTTTTTCGAGGCCACGGTCAGCGGTGAGGTATTGCATCAGCACAGGCTCCTTTGCTGAGTACTCCTTTTCAATCTGACCAGCAACAACCTTGGAATTTGTTCTGATGATGCATGTGGTGACACCGAGGGCCCATAGTTTGCAAAGACCTAGGATGACGACTTCGTATTCTGCTATGTTGTTGGTACACCTGTCGGACTCTAGAGCAAAGTTGTGGCATGCGATGTATCTATATTTGACCCGGCGGATGATGTGATAATCGCTGTGGTGCCTACCCCCACATGGCACCCACGGGTCCAAATTGTTTCTGAGTGCTCTTGCAGCGACCCCACGAGTCCTGTCCAGTCGACGATGAAGTCTGCTAAGACTTGTGACTTGATTGCTGTTCTGGGCTCAAAAATGATGTTGTACCCGAATAGTTCTGCTGCCCATTTTGCAATTATGGCGGATGCCTCCGGGTTTCTGAACAATTCTCCCAGACCCCTGTCCGAAGTGACTCATACTTTGAACGCCTCGAAGTAGTGTCGTATCTTGCGTGAAGCCATGACCACTGCATATGAAATATTCTCGAGCTCGGTCATGTTGCACTTGGAAGTTGTGAGGACTTCAGAGACGTAGTACACCGGGCATTGCTGGTTTTTGCCATCTCTGTCCTGCTCTTGTACTAATGTTGCGCTGACTGCGTAGTGTGAGGCCGCGATATAGAGAAGTCGTGGAAGTGAAGGGTCAGGACTTGTCAGGGTTGCTAAGTCAGTTAGGTGTTGTTTGAGCGACTCGAAGGCCGCTGCCTACTCTGGGCCCCAAACGAAGTCTTTCGGGCCACGCAACATTTTGTGGAAGGGCAGGCTTCGCTCGGCGGACTTGGAGATGAATCTGTTCAGGGCCGCCAATCTTCCTGTCAGTTGCTGGACGTCTTTGGTGAACTACGGAGGTGCCATGTTGATAATTGCTTGGATCTTGGTTGGGTTGGCTTCGATCCCTTCGGTGCGATACCAAGTAACCAAGTATTTTCCCCTGGCGTACTCCGAAGACACACTTCTCTAGGTTGAACCAGAGTCGTGCGTCGCGCATGTTGGCGAATGTCTCTGCGAGGTCGGCCAGGTGGTCCTCTTTGCTTTTGCTTGCGACGACAATGTCATCTACATAAGTGAAGATGTTGCGGCCTACTTGGTTTTCAAGGACCTTCTTGCTAAGGCGATAGAAAAGGTTGAGCCAGCATTCTTGAGTCCCTCAGGCATCCGTACGAAACAGTACGTGCCGAAGGGTATGATAAAGCTTGTACTTGCCTTGTCCTCCTCTTTCATGTAAATCTGGTGGTAGCCCGAGAAGCAATCTAGGAGGGACATGACCTTACAGCCTGCTACGCTGTCGACAATTTTGTTGATTCATGGCAGAGGAAAATTGTCCCTAGGGCACTCCTTATTAAGGCTTGTGAAGTCGATGCACATGCGCCATTTGCCGCTCTTCGTCTGCACCATGACAACATTGGCGAGCCATGTCGGATAAGTAATTGGTTCGATGAATCTGGCTTCCAACAGGCGATTAACTTTGGCCTTGGCTGCCTCCGTTTTCTCGTCGGAAATTTTCTGCAGTCGCTGCTTTTTTGGGCGCATCGAGGGGTCGATGCCCAGACTGTGTTCGATGATGGAGCGGTTGACCCCGACTAGATTGAGGGCGGACCAGGCGAAGACATCCTTGTTACGGGAGAGACAGGAAAGGAGTTTTTCCTCATCTCGCGATGTCAGGTCTTCACTGATTATGGCTATTTGCTTCGGGGTTACTGGGTCGAGGGGTACTGCCTTCATCCCATCGTTGCTTTGGAGCTGGGCGTTGACTTTTTCATCTTCGATTGGGACGTTTGCTCTCGAAGCCTTCACGCTCTGCTGTGAGGCAGTGTACGTTCCATTGCCCTAGAAAGAAGTCTCTTTCGATGTTGCGCGCTGTCTGCTGGTCGACATAGACAGTGATCACGCCCTGTGGGCCTAGGATTTTCATGTAGACGTAGAGCCCATGAATGGCCGCCTCAAATTTGTTGATTGAGCCACGCCCCATTATGGCGTTGTATGGGTAGACCATGTTGACAATGTTGAATGTGACCTTCTCACTCCGCGCGCTGGGTGCTACACCAAATGACATGGGGAGCTCTATCTTGCCGACGTGGAAAGTGCCCTTGCCGCTGAATCCATAGAGGGGATTATCTGCAGGCTTGAGGAAGCTATGGCTGATTTCCATATGATCGCAGTCGTGCAGAAAAATGATGTCGGCCTAATTGCCATTGTCGACCAGCACTTTGTGTAGATCCCAGCCTGCTACCCTGCAGTTGATCACCATGGCGTCTGTGTGTGGAGCGCTGCGCAAGTCGACATCCCTGACGTCGAAGGTGAGTGGTACATGGGACCACTTTGTTTGCACCACTGGGCTAGTGAGAGCGACATGGTTCACACTTCGATAGTGGTCCTTTTTCTGCCGCTTTCTGTCGAAGTCCACGCTGGATCCCCCAGTGATCATGTGGATGACTCCGCGATATGGTGGCTCAGCGAAGTCTTCTTGTTTGGGTGCTTGTGGTGAGTGGTTGTGATGCGGAGGATTTGGGTGATGCGGAGGTAGTGGTGGTAGAACCTGCACCTCTTGATGGTGTTGGTAAGCATGATTGGGTTGATGCTGGATTTGCTCGTTATGGTAGGGTTGTTGGTGGTGGTAAGTGTGTGCGATGACCCGCTGGTTGTCGACTGGTTGAGCTCTAGACATTTTGTCCTTGGTTACCTTAGTCTCTGGATAGTCCCTTGTTGGGTGCACGCAGTCTTCGTCGTGAAACAAGCAATAGAATCTTCGTGGCTGCTGTGTCCGTCCTTGGCCTCTTCCTCTTGCGTTGTTGCCGCGGCCTTGAGGGGGGTATTCCTGATGACGGGGGGCTCTCCGGCTGGGTGCTGATTGGCTATGGTGTGCACCTGTTGATGATTGTGATTGTCCCTACCGGAGTCTGACTATGTCGGGCGGGTCCTAGTTCTGCTGGACTGTGGAGGGTCCTTGGGCTTTTTCTGAGATTCAACCTCACGTTGATGAAGATCCTCAGACCTGGCATACTTCTCAAACAGTTGGTATAGCTCATGTAAGTTCTTGGGCGGATACCTGATGCAATGACTGTACAGGATGCCTGCCCGGAGACCATGGATGGTGTAGTGGATCGCTATGTGATCGTCAACTGATGGTAGTTGTGATTTGAGCATCAGGAATTTTCTGTAGTATTCGCAAAGGGTTTCCTTTTCCTGCTGCTTGTAGAGGGATAACTTGGCCAGGTCGTCTATGTCGGGTCGGTACCCTTGGAAATTGAGTAGGAATTTGTCGCGAAGCCCTTTCCAGGACTCGATAGACAGTGGCGGTAACCTGGTATACGAAGTCAAGGTCGGGCCTTCGAGTGCGATGATGGAGGACTTGGCCATGGTGGTATCGTCCCCTCCGGACAATGCAATGGCAACCTGGTAGCTCATGATGTATTGAGCCGGGTCAGTGCTACCATTGTATTTGGGGTAGGTGCCGGCCCTGAAGTTGGCGGGCCAGGGTGATGCTTGGAGCTGCGGAGCTAGAGGACTTCACTCGTCGAGATAATTGATCCCCTAGAAAGCGGCAGCTAGTGGAGTGAAGGGGCCGCGCTGTGATTGGAATGGGTCTCCGGCTTGAGTGTGTTGCTGGAGAGGCACTAGCGGTGCGAGGGGTCCGTGCTGCAGGTTGTATAGGCCTTCGCCTTGAATGAGCGCGATCTCTTTCTCTAGCTCCCGAGCTCTCTGCTCCTCATCTTGTATCATCTGACGCACTTTGGCTTGCATGGTGAATCATTGGCGCTTGGCTTCGAGGATTTCCTTCTGCTTCTCCAGGTGGTTGTTTTTGATGCGCAAAGCTCGTAGCTTTAGCTGGTCTTCGGCCAAGATGTCGTTGACTTCTCCGTCCTCTATGGTGTCTTCGCCCTCTAGCGGAGCGAAGCCTGGTGGTGGTGCTTGTGGTGCGCCCTCGGAACTACAGGTGCACACAGTGCCGTCGAGGGTGGGGTGATCCTGGCGCTGTCTCTTGCTGTTGACAGCATCATCTTCGAAGGCCTCTTGGGGGGTGGTGTCCGCAAGGGCTTTGCCTTTCTTCTTCGCCAGGAGTGCTACCTTAGCTGCGTCGTCAATGGATGGGGCAGCCTTCAAAGTTGCTCTCTTGGGGGTCATCGTGGGTTGTTTTTTTGTCGCACGAACGGTGGGCGCCAAATGTTGGAACCTGCCCTCCAAGACAGGTTGAACCAATAGGAAATTGGGAAGAGAGTTTGTAATACTAAGACGGGATGTCAAAAGCCACGTTAATCTCCCCGTGCTTGGGCACAGTACGGAGGTATTTATAGGTACTCGAGGGGTTGCCTATCCCTATCAAAGAGATTTAGACCCTCGAGTATCTAGTTTATCCCCAGAATATTCCGACGAGGGGAGGTTATGGACAGTCATTACGGTAAACTTTATTACAGACTCGACCCAATTCACGCATGCCCACGCGGGGGCCCAGCTTTGTGGGCCGAACCGTACATGGGCCTCTCTCTGTGGTAAGGGAGTGGGAGGCCCTATGATCTTTGGTGGGGCCTTCATCTTGTCTCGTCGGAGTGAAGGGGGTCGAACAGGCCTCCGTCTGGTCAGCGCCCTTGGTTTGTCCGGCGGGGTCCTATGGATGCAGTCTTCGTCTATGCAACGCGAGGTGGAAGTCATCGAGCGAAGGGTGGCGTGTTTGCCTTCGTCCCAACACCTGGTAACTATTTTTATAGGAGAATTCTGCATAAGGTAGCCTCTTGTCCCATCTAGACTTATCTTGCAACGCACAGGCTCTCAACATATCTTCTAGGACTTGGTTAGTTCTTTCAGTCTAACCATTTGTCTACGGATGATAAGCTAAACTAAAATTCAAATGTGTGCCCAGTGCTTCATGCAACTACTACCATAAATGAGAGGTGAACTATGTTCCTCTCTCTAACACTATCTTTTTCGGCACAACATGAAGACAAACTATTCAGGACATGTACAGCTCCACCAATACTGCACTACTGTAGCTAGTCTTGACATGTATGAAGTGGGCTGACTTGGTCAAGCGGTCCACCACTACCCAAACGGAGTGCGAGGCAACCTGACTATATCCTGATCTGATCCCATTTCCATTAAGGAATCTTCAAGGGCTACAACAAACCTGTGGGCCTCTGATGCTCTGCTTTGATTCTCTGACAACTGTCACATATAGCCACATGCTCTGTGATGTCTCTTTTCATTCTGTACCTGTTGGGAACTTGCTCTCAAAAGCTATAAATCGAGAACAAGGCAACACAAAAACAGGTTATTTGTTAATGCCCTTCGTCCATCAAAGCATTATTTCCCTAAGGATATAATGGTCTTCGGACGAAGGTCATGAAGGACATACCTTCATCATCTCAACATACATATATGTATACTTATTAACAACGAATGGAGCATGTAAAGCATAAGAAACAATGTGAACAATCATATAACATTATCATATATATTTCTCAGTACATAATCATAAATGAATATAAGGACAATATTGAATTACATTTGGTACCTTCGGCTTGACAGAAAACAAAGGTACAAGCGTGACGCAAAAGCAAATGCTAAGTCAGCGTGAATAGTACGGGAGTACTGTTCATCTATTTATAGGCACGAGACGCAACCATGTGAAATTACATCCATGCCCTTTACATTTGCTAATGACTCTAAGGTAATCCATCGAGGTCTAAATAGCCTTTTCCCCTTTAAGTCGGTTCCCTTTCCTGCCGTTATGTCGAAGCTCCCTTGCGTGTAGCTTCGGCGCTGCGTCAACCTTCGTATTGTTCGTTCTTGTCACACTGTGGTTCTGATCCGAGTCCGAAGGTACCTGTTCATGTATTACACTCCGGAAACATTGTTAAATCGTGTTTTTGAGGACCTTCGGAAGACGAAGGCCCCCAACAGTAGCCCCTCGCAATATTAATTTGTTAGAATAACGAATTCAGATTGCGATATGGACGAAGGCCCTAAGCCGAAGGTCCGAAGAAACACCTTTCCTTTGCTAGAATAGAAATAGTCAATGACAGACGGGGCCCTCCAATTTGGAGCGCACTGGGCGTATAAATAGGGACTCACATCGACTGCACTTGATACACTGCTTGTGCCATTTGCCTTATTTTCTCAATTCTATAACTCTCAAGCTTTTGAGCTTCATTTGAAGGGCACGTTTTCATCATTCCGAAGAGAAGATGTCTCAAGACAAGAAGACAGTTGCTGAGACGAAGCTAACTGAAGAGGAGAAGCTCCTTGAGGAGAAGACTGCTAGGTTTGTTGAATCAATAGCAAAAACAAACACAGAGACGATCACTAAAGAGATATTGGAAGGCTTATCTGAAGATACTGATGATAGCGACAGCTATGATGCAAAGAGTGGAGGCGAAGACTCCAAAGATCGGCCCTGGCGACCAAGTCATGAAGTCTTCGGGAAATCAACTATCAAACAGAGTCATCTTGATAATTTGAGAGGAAGGTATTTTCGAGATATGTCTATTGTGAGGGCTGATGGAGACAGGGTTGTTCCTGCTCCTGAAGAAAATGAAGTTGTGATTTTCTGAAGCTTCTTCAAAGCTGGGCTTTGGTTCCCATTGAGCAGATTTGAGGTTGATGTTTTGAAGATATACCAGATTTACCTTCACCAAATCACCCCCTAAGCAGTTATTAGAAAGGGGATTTTTGTCTAGGCTGTGAGAAGTCAAGGTCTGGAGCCAAGCGCAAGGTGTTTTTGTAGTATGCATGAACTTTCGTATGAGACGAAGGCCTGGGGTAAAGAACAATACCATAACAATATTGGTTGCTACAGTTTCGTTGCTCGCTCCGGCGAGAGTTACCCAGTGCCAACATTTCGGAAGAGATGGCCCGGAGACTGGATGAAAGAATGGTTCTATGTAAAGAATGATTTAAAGGCGAGAGAAGACATTAAAGAGATCATCATGCGCCCCATTTGGTCCTGCTTCGGCCTCCGGAAGCCGAAGGTAGAAATTGATGAGGCAGCCGAAGCATGCCAAAGGGCTTTCAGCACATTTTGCTCTTTTATTGGGACAAGGAACTTACTTCAAGAGCATATAGCCTACAGAATATGGCCACTTGTAGACAACTGGGAAATGTCGAAAGAAACCATCACTAACCCTAGCGAAGGCGGCCTGATTCGACTGAAGTACACCTTCAGGTTTGGGGACAAATTTGTCGAACCAGATGATGACTGGCTGAAGTGTATTGAAAATACTAGCGATGAATTACTTGGAGCATATTCCAAGTCCGAAGATAATGCACTATCTGTAGCCTTCGAGAGCCGAAAAAGAAAAGATTAAATAGTGTTTTTGATGATATTGGATTTGTGTACCCTGACTATCGCTACCCACCACGGGGGCAGAAAAGAACGGGTGCAACTTCTGGAAAGATTGCTGCTTCGGCTGCTCCAAGCGAGCCTGTGCCGAAGGGTAAAAAATTGAAGGTCCTTACCCACCGACCACGCTACATTGAACCGGCCATAGTGCCTGAGTTTGGTCGGGAGACACCTTCAGCTACTGAGCCGAAGGAACCTGCTCCTCCCACGTAGAAGATTGAAAAGCCAGCTGCAGTGCCGAAGGCTCCTTCGACTAAGCTGATTGAAATGAAGGTTGTCGAAGATAAGACTGAAAGATCAAAAACTGAAAAAGCAACAAAGATGTCAGGGATTCTAAGTCCTTCGACAGAAGCAACAGTGCTGACGGTAGAATAAAGTTCTGCCATAACCCCTAGAAGGAAAAGGATGGTGAATGTATTAGATATTTTAGAAACACCGAATTCCAAACGCCCCTCTTCCACAAAGAAGGTTGCCGAAGCCGTCAAAACGCAACACAAAGCTGATTCTGAGCAAATAGAAGTCGAAGCTATAAAAACCCATGATGAAACTGAGGCAGGGCCCAAAGTGCCTGTTGAGACGAAGCTTGCAACAACCGAGCAGGGGGCCGAAGAAATACTTCCAGATCTTAATATATCTTTTGAAAAAAGTGCGGCCAAGAAGCCGAATCTCTTACTCTCAAAGCACCCTCCAAAGTTCTTGATTATATCATTCGACATGCTTCGGGAAAGAAATTATCTGAAGAAGAAATTTTTGAAGCTAAACACTATGCCCGAGAACTAAAGTACCCGAAGGGGGCTTTAGTGTTTAATGGTACAGATGAAGATGATTTCTTGTATTGTCTCCCAGACAACAAAGAATTGTCTGTCTGTCAAGAGATGGCTAGGAGTATGGGTTTTCCGAAGCTCGAGGTTGGCCTTTGTACCATGAGGAAGGATGATCTCGCAGATAGTCTTGCATACAACAGTCTGAAGGTACAAAAAGTTGTGAACTTCGAAATTTATGAATTCTGTAATGGAGTCTTTTATTCTTATGTTAATATATTTATTCTTTCTTATAGGGCTTAATACTTAGCAACGCCTTAAGAGCGCAAAAGAATGCTGAAGACGAGAGCTGCATTATTGCTCTCAACAACCTTCGAACATAGGTTATCAAGCTGAGAAACGAAGCCATGGAAAAAGACAAAATTCTACTTACATTGGTGGACAAAGTAAAGGAGGATGAAGCTAACTTCAAGGCTCAAGCTGAAATTCAAAACAATGAGATTGAAGACCTTCGAAAACAACTGGCTGAAGCCAACTTAAAGTGTGATGTCGCTGAAGCTGACCGAGATGCCAGCGAATACTAGAAAAAATTATCTAGAAAAAACCGTTGCAGAGCTTCGCTCCTTCAAAGAAACATGTTTTGAGAAATCTATGGAGTGCGTAAGAAAAATAAAGACTAGCTTCGCTAACATGGGCGCGTATTCAAGCGAAGACAACTTCATACGAGGTGACCCCGAGGGTGTTATCGAGTGGATCAGTAATGAAGCTGAAGCTTTTGAAGAAATTTTAAGTGATCGTGGGGACGTTTGCGCATTTTCTGGTGCGAGAGGAGTTGCAGCCATCTTGGAGAAGGCAGGTTGTGATCATGTTAAAACCTTGGTCCAGGCCGAAGCTGCCTTTTCCGTGGATGACACGAAGGACCCCTCGGCCGAAGCAAGTTTAATAGGCGGAAAATTTTTCACTGATGTCTGGGAAAATGGCGGCCAAGAAATGGCTCATGAAATAATGAAGAAAGTGAAAAAGATCTTCATGACGCTCGAGAAGCAGCAAAGAAGCTGAAAAAGCAGCGGAACTCGAAAGACGAATAGGTATTACTTAATGGCTTTTAGCTTTGTCATTTAGTTTTTTGTGACTTCGAACTAACTGATGTTTTCTACCGCAGCTGAACTACCTCCTCCACTAGAGCCATTCGACCCACTGCTGACCCAGAAACTAAGAAGGCAATAGAAATCATTAATATGGCCGAAGCTATTGTCGACGAAGTTGTTACCAAGCTACTTAACGAAGTTGCTGAAAATGTTCTGAAAGAAGAATAGTAGCTATTGTAAAAACATTTCTAAGATATTAATGTAACATTTGCTGAACTAAGTCTGTAATATTTGATGTTTATAATTTTGAATGTACTATGTAAATTGTTTGTAGTTCAATTCTTTATGATGCATGAAACTTTACGTACGTACCGTTTTTTGAGCCTTCGGCGAAAAAACACCTTCCCTTCTTTTCATGCTTCGTGAAGAAAACTTTTATGTCTCGTGGGAATATCCATACTTCGTAAAGAACATCCAAGCTTCGTAAAAACATTAATGCTTCATAAACAATAGATTTCTTCTTCCACATCAGAGCTTATGAAGCTGTACTTCTTCAAAACTTATTTTGTGCCTTAGCACAATTTCACTTCTTCGAAGCATTCTCCGAAGATCAACATTGTATCCCCTTCTTGTGCCATTGATGCAATATGATGTATGATGTTATGTTATGCGAAATGATGTGATGATGTTATGTTATGCAAAATGATGTTTATGCCGAAGACACACACTCACACCCCGATAGTGGAATACACAATCTCTTTGCTGCTTATTTTTCGGCTTCACCGCTTATTTTTCGGTGTATCAACGCTGACTTTTCGCTGTAAGTTTTGCATCGCCTTAGGAACGTCTTTTGAACTTCTTCGCCTTCTATTTCGGCGGTATTCGTGTTGACTTTTCGCGCTTCTCCTTATATTTCGGCGGTATTTGGCTCTGCATTCCCTTTGGAACGACTTTTGAGCAGAAAACTTACACTACGCTCCCTTAGGAACGACTTTTTGTAGCTTCGACAAACTTACGCTACGTTCCTTAGGAATGACTTTTTGTAGCTTCGGTGAAATTTGCAATGTGATTTTTAGCCCCGCATTCCCTTAGGAATGACTTTTGAGCTTCAGCAATTTTTGAACTTCGTGAGTCTGTGGAGATGATATATTTCACTATGGCATGAACGAAGCTATTACAAGAAATTGGAAATGGCAAGAAACTAGGTTTTACAATAATTTTTCCTTATTAAAAAAGAAAATGACAATGAATGTAAAACTGTTTCAGGGGTAGGATATCTCTTAATAGATGAGTTTCGATTCTGGCACAGTACTGTTGACTGTGCGAGCTTCGGACTCCTCCCTGAAATCTTGCTGCTAATGGGTCTGTTGGCTCCCTTTTGGCTATTGGCCTCGTGAATATGCAGGTTGTAGTGGTGGCGGAGGTGGAGGCTGTGGCCAAGATGCCTGTGGCTGGCTAGCCGAAGCAATAGAAGCTGCAGGATGGTTACCCACATACTTTGGTATGTAGGGTGAGTGATACGAAGCAATGTGCATGACCTGCTTCGGCTGGTTCTGCTGAGCTGCGGCTTCTGCTATTTCCTTTTGTTTCTGAATGGTGACATGGCACATCCTTGTAGTATGGCCCTTGTCCTCACCACAGAATAAGCATTAAATTTTTCTAGGCTGATCTTCAAACCTTCCTCCGAAGCCCCTGGCGCCTCTGCCTCTTGAAGCTAGCGGCCGGAAAGAGCTTTGTTGCTGCCCCGAAGATTGTGAAGTATACTGTGGCTTCTGCAGCTGACTTCCTCTGTCGTCACTCTGGGTCGAGTGAATTGACCTGACATGCCTTGGGTGGATTCTTCCTCCGAAGCCCCTGGTCATCTCAGAGAACCTGTAGGCTTCCTCCCTTCTTTGGCGAAAGTCATTGTCAGCCCGGATGTATTCATCCATCTTTTGAAGCAGCTTCTCCAAAGTCTGTGGAGGCTTTCTAGCAAAATACTGGGCAGTAGGTCCTGGACGAAGCCCCTTGATCATGGCCTCAATGACAATTTTATTGGGCACTGTAGGCGCTTGTGCTCTCAGACGCAAGAACCTTCGGACGTATGCCTGGAGATACTCCTCATGATCTTGCATGCATTGAAACAGAGCCTGAGCTGTGACTGGCTTTATCTAAAAGCCTTGGAAACTTGTCACTAGCATATCCTTGAGCTTCTGCCATGAAGTAATAGTTCCTGGCTGAAGAGAAGAATACCACGTTTGGGCCACATTCTTAACTGCCATGACGAAGGACTTGGCCATGACAGCTGCATTGCCTCCATATGAAGATATAGTTGCTTCATAACTCATCAAAACTGCTTCGGATTTGAATGTCCATCATACATGGGGAGCTGAGGTGACTTGTATGATGGAGGCCATGGGATAGCCTGCAGTTCTGCTGCCAAGGGAGAAGCATCGTCAAAGGTAAAGGTATCATGATTAAAATCATCATACCATCCATCCTCGGTGAAGAAGCCTTCTTGGTGAAGCTCCCTATGTTGGGGCCTTCGTTCTTGTTCGTCTTGAGCAAGATGGCGTACTTCTTCAGTGGCTTCGTCAATCTGCCTTTGAAGATCAGCTAGTCGGGCCATCTTCTCCTTCTTCCTTTGTACTTGCTGATGAAGTATCTCCATGTTTCTAATTTCTTGGTCCAACTCCTCCTCTTGGAGTGTTGGACTGGAGGCTTTCCTTTTCTGGCTTCGGGCTTCTTGAAGGGATAGGGTCTCCTGATTTGGGTCCAGTGGCTGTAGTGCTGCAGCCCCTGGCGCTCAAGCTTCTTCGGCGGCATGACGAAGGTCGGTGATTGCCGAAGGTGGTTGAAAAAGGGTTCACCGAAGGTGGGCGCCAATGTTGGGGACTTGCTCTCAAATGCTATAAATCGAGAACAAGGCAACACAAAAATAGGTTATTTGTTAATGCCCTTCGTCCTTCAAAGCATTATTTCCCTAAGGATATAATGATCTTCGGACGAAGGTCATGAAGGACATACCCTCATCATCTCAACATACATATATGTATACTTATTAACAACGAATGGAGCATGTAAAGCATAAGAAACAATGTGAACAATCATATAACATTATCATATATATTTCTCAGTATATAATCATAAATGAATATAGGGACAATATTGAATTACATTTGGTACCTTCGGCTTGACAGAAAACAAAGGTACAAGCGTGACGCAAAAGCAAATGCTAAGTCAGCGTGAACACTACGGGAGTACTGTTCATCTATTTATAGGCACGGGACGTAACCCATGTGAAATTACATCCATGCCCTTTACATTTGCTAATGACTCTAAGGTAATCCATCGAGGTCTAAATAGCCTTTTCCCCTTTAAGTCGGTTCCCTTTCCTGCTGTTATGCCGAAGCTCCCTTGCACGTAGCTTCGGCGCTGCGTCAACCTTCAATATTATTCATGCTTCTCACACTATGGTTCTAATCCGAGTCCGAAGGTACCTGTTCATGTATTACACTCCGGAAACATTGTTAAATCGTGTTTTTGAGGGCCTTCATAAGACGAAGGCCCCCAACAGTACCACCAGAATATTTCCTTCAGATCCTGATACATCTTCTCATTTCCAGGATGTATGGAATAAGATGTCTCATGAGCTTCCTTGAGGATCAACTCCCGAATGGATTGGACATTGGGAACACACAAGCAGTCCTTGAACCATACCACACCTTCTGCATCTTCCCGAAAATCTTTGCCTCTTCCTTCTAGAATCAGCTGCCGGATTTCATTGATCTTCTCATCGTTCTTTTGTGCTTCTTTGATTTCCCACTCTAAGGTGGGTTCTACTTCGACAGTTACCCATCACGTGTTATTCAAAAATCCGATGCTCAACCTGTCAAATTCTTTGGCCAACTCATAAGGCATCGGGTGAGTGACCATCATGTTGACTTGACTCTTTCTTCTCAAAGCATCTGCAACCATGTTTGCTTTGCCTAGATGGTAGTGAATTTCCAATTCATAGTCTTTGATCAACTCTAACCATCTTTGTTGTCTCATATTCAGCTCCGACTAGGTGAATATGTACTTCAGACTCTTATGGTCTGTATAAACATCACACTTCTACACGTACAGATAATGCCTCTATGTCTTCAGTGCATGAACCACTACTGCTAACTCCAGGTCATGGATTACATAATTCTTCTCATAAACCTTAAGCTGTCAGGACGACTCTTCCCTCTTGCATCAATACACATCTAAAGCTAGTGTAGCAAGCATTGCAATACACCGAGAAGGGCTTGTGCACATCAGGCAAGACTAAGATAGGCGTTGTAGTCAACTTTTCTTTCAGCACTTCAAAGGCCTCTTGGCACTTCTGGGTCCACTTCAACTCAACTTTGTTTGCTAGCAAAGCTATCATCGGTCTCGCAATCTTTGAAAACCCTTCAATGAATTGCCAATAATATCCGGCCATTCCAATGAAGCTCTTGATTGCTCGAACATCTGTTGGCGCTTTCCAGTTTAGAATGTCTGCCACTTTCTTTGGATCCACAGCCAATCCATCTTTGTTTATAATCTATGTGATTGGTTGTGGTATGGTAGCAGCCTGGTCTGGCTTGGCCAGTATGTAAAGAGCCAAGCTCCTTATGTCCTGGCTAGATACATACGTAAACTTTTGTTTGGTTGTTTGCATTAGTATATTCAGGTTAGATATAACTAGTGTTTGGTTGTTTGCAGCAGATTAAAGATCAAATAAAATAAATAAATCTTCAATATTTATATAACAAATGTGGTCTAGTTTTGTATATAAAAATGTTAAGAACATATATCTAAATTAGTTTAGTGATTGGATATTTGAACTAAGAGATATGGTAAAAAAAGCTAAAGGAATATTTTTGGAATCCGTCTCATGGTAGAGAGGTGCATGCCGTCAGCCTACATCCACTCAAACGTAGGTCGCGGGCGTATGTAGCGAGCCTGGCCTGACCTCTGAATTTGCATGCGCTCGGCTTGGATGCACAAGTCACTCAACCAAACACGACATGCTTTGAAGATCCACGGGTGCAGGTGCAGGCTAGGTGCAGCTAGCCAAACAGATAGAATGTGACCCAAGAACAGGACTTCAGCACTCCAGAACTCGCACTTGCTCAACTTTGCATATAGCTGGTGTTCTCTCAATCTCTGCAATACCATCTTTAGATGATCCACATGCTCCTCCTCACTTTGTGAACATATGAGAAGGTCGTCAATGAATACACCCACAAACTTGTCGAGATAATCCATGAATACACTATTCATCAGATTCATGAAGAAGGCTGGCACATTCGTCAGGCCAAAAGACATAACTGTGTAGTCATACAACCCATACTTGGTAATAAATGCCGTCTTTGGGATGTCCTAAGGTCAGATCCTGAGTTTGTGATAACCTGACCTTAGATCTATCTTTGAAAACAGCTGGCTTCTCTCAGCTGGTCGAACAGATCTTCTATTCTAGGCAAGGGGTACTTGTTCTTGATTGTGACTTCATTCAGAGCTCGGTAATTGATGCACATCCTCCTAGTGCCATCCTTCTTCTCGACGAACAGGACAGGGGCGGCCTAAGGTGAGGTACTCAGTCTGATGTAACCTTTCTCTGATAGCTCATCTATTTGCTTCTTGAGCGCCACCAACTATGGTCCAGATACCCTATAGGCTCTTTTAGAAATGGGGGCGGTGCCAGGAATAAGCTCTATGGCAAACTCAACTTTTCGCTCAGGTGGCATACCTGGTAGATCTTTAGGGAACACGACCTTGATAGCCTCGAGTGGATCGGCCTCTTTGCTATAAATAGCCATCTGGTGACAACCTCCTTTCTTTGGCTCGGTGAGACTAGCTGGTGAGACTAGCTAAGTCACCACTTCTTCTCCCAGTGGGGACACCAACTTCACTGTCCTCTTATCACAACTGATAACTGCTTGATACTTATCTAGCAAATTTATCCCTAGAATAACATCTATTCCCTGAGTACCCATCACTATGAGGTTAGCAGGAAACTCTATCCCCCTTATTTCCACACTTACATTCAAGCATACACTATCGGCTCAAACTTTTCCACCAGCTGAGTCAATTTGAATTGGTGTTGACATGGGGGTTATTGGAAGATTATGCGCTTCTACCTATGATGCAGTAATAAATGAATGTGTTGCTCTAGTATCAAATAATACTTCTATAAGATGGGATTTGACCACATACCTACTATCATGTCTAGTGTTTCCTGGACTGCTTCGGCCTCCAAATGGTTCAGTCTCCCATGGTTGTAGCACGTATGAACATAGTTGACTGCTCCTGGCTGAGGCACATTCTGCTTCATTTGGGGCACTGGGGCCTAGCCGCTGCTGAGCTACCTTCTTTGGACAATGCATCGCCTATGTCCTTACTCTCCACAATGGAAGCATCCTATAGCTCCTCCTTGCACTAGGGCTGCTTGACTGCTCTAGTTGGTTCCTGGGGCAGGAAGACGAGGTGCCTATTGATTCTGCCTCTGGAACTGACTGTTCTAGCGATACTGCTGCTGATGCTGAGTGTACTGCCTCTGAAACTGTTGCTGAGGCGAGCGCTTGATTCTGCTGAACTGCTGAGGTGGGTTGCCTGAGAAACGAGGGCAATCGTTGCTCCTA
The DNA here is from genome assembly GCA_029449295.1 of Zea luxurians. Lineage (NCBI taxonomy): Eukaryota > Viridiplantae > Streptophyta > Magnoliopsida > Poales > Poaceae > Zea > Zea luxurians. The sequence continues at coordinate 38,194 of JAOPSE010003018.1, read as the reverse complement.
GTCTGAGGTCCTTGTGCTTCTTCTCTTTCATGATTGCTTTGTCGATTAGGTGCTAAAATGCGGGAAGGTATGGTTCATCAGCTGATAGTGTAGGGGGTCGACTAAGCCTCTTAGGAAACAGTACTGCCTCTTGGCATCTGTGTTGACATCTTCAGGAGCATAGCGGGACAGCTGTAAAAACCTATCTCTGTACTCACTGACTAACATGGGCCCTTGCTTGAGCACCAGAAATTCCTCTTTCTTCACTATCATCAGACCGGCTAGAACATGATACCGATGGAAGTTATCTCTGAATTCTTCCCAAGTGATGGCATCGGTGTTAACATGGGCGGCAAAGTAGGACTGCCACCAAGACTGAGCTACTCCCCTCAATAGACGAGGACCATACAAAACCTTCTCTCTGTCATCACACTAAGCGGTGTGCAACTCCCGCTCCACGGCACACAATCAATCTTTATCATCCATGGGGTCTGCAGAGTGAGCAAACACTAGGGGATGACCTCTCATGAATTCAGCATGCTAATCTCTAGGCATCTGAAGCATCTGCACTTGCATCTGAGGTTGAGGTGGGGGCTGCTGCTGCTGCACTTGCTGTAGGGCAGCCAGAGTCTGACCAATCGCTTGGACTGCCTAGGTCTGCATCAGAATCATCAGCTCTATTATCATTGGGGGCGGTGGTGGCAACTGTTGCTGAGGTGCCTCATCTTGCAGTGCCTACTGCTCCTGCTAGGCATGCCTCCCTCCTCTATGCCTGTTGTTTGACATCTGCGGAAGGCAATCACACATCAGAACTGATATTGCAGATCTTGCAGCATAAGAAAAGAGTATAGAATTCTTCCACAACACTAAGTAGATAAACATCTTCATGACTTCCAACACAAGCAGACACAGATCCTCCGATAAAGTGGAAAGTAGAAACAAAAGGCTTCCCAACTAAATAACTAATTTTGTTAAAATTAACAGGTAAACCAAAATGCAGGGGGTACCCACTCTTTGGCGACAGTCATTACAAAGATCCAAATCCATCATAGTTCATCATGATAATCATAAAAACACAGGATAAGCAAACTACCCTGACTAACTAAGACTAACTAAGAATAAGACTAAGACTAAGACTCTATTTTAAACATTAATTACAAGATCCAACGCTAATGATCTATGGTCCTAAATTTATCTTGGTCCTGCAGTCGGGGTTGCCATAGACTTGGCGCCCATGTCGAGGCGAGCAGTAAGGGTGCTGAGTCCTGATGGAGGCGGGAGAACCATCCGCTAGGTGACGGCGCTCCACACGCTCAGCCCGCAACTAGGCGATCTCTGCACGATCCCTACACAGCTCTTCTAAATCGTGGTCCAACTCCATGTTTAGCAAGATGGCTAGGTTGATTGTGCTGCTCAACCTAGGGTTGTCCTCACCAATAGATGAGACAACCACGCCTCCTATGCTGCCAGATGGACGACCAGGATAATACCTCAGGTCAAGACCATCAACCACCCCATCGAGCATTGATAAGTAGTGCGAAAGCGCACGCCATGCGGCATCTTGCATGGCCGCCTCAGCTGAGTCCCGCTTAGAGATAGAATAATGCTCTGAGTAGACCTCCGCACCCTAGAGGTTATCCTCCAGATAGCGCATCAAGCAAGTCGCCTCCCAGCGGTCTAGGTACGCCCCGTGAATATGCTGGAAGACAACACAATGATACTCGATGGACCAAGTGTGCCTGTCGAGTGCCTGGCGCAGCAAGGTGTTGAGCGCATCGTGGAAGTGACACCCGCGAGCGGCGTCATGAGTGATGGGTCGAGCAACCCATTCCTCCAGCTCCTGCTCCTCTGAAAGGTCGGTGCTGTGGCTCGAGCTACTGTCGTCGTCGCCTCCATCATTGGGGTCTCCTCCAGCAGCAACTTTAGCGGCCGAGACGCCCAGTGGTGGTGCAGGGGGCGACTCTAGCGGGGCACAGGAGAGCAGCGCCTCACAAACTCTACCTTTGCTAAGGCGATGAAGAAGAGCCCTGCTTCTCTAGCTCCTGTCGCCGATGCTCCTGCTCATCATGCAGGCGGTGGTGCAACCTCCCAAAATGGCTGGACTGGCCAGTCACAAGGCGACGAACCGGACGCTCCGCGAGATGAGAGGGCAAGAAAGGAATGTCACACCTGGGTTTTAGGGACCCGGGCACGAACGCAATCACCAGGTGTGCTGGAACCAAGTCTCACACATATGATGAATCATGGTACAGAAACGAATGTTACAACTTTACCATATAATAAGAGTTTCTGTACAAAATAAATAATTACATTGTAAGGAGACAACGATCTAGCAACCCAAAGTTGGCTAGGAGACGACGGCCTAGACCTCTCATGACCACATCGCAGCATCCTCCATGCGCCTCATCCTGTGGTACCTGTTCTTGACCTAGGGGTGTGAGATAGCAAGGGTGAGCTCACATACGTTCATCGCTCAACAAGTTGTGGGAATAATGTGCATGAACTCAACAAAGGTGGGAGTTCATGTGATGTGTAAGGCTGATCAATAATAGGGGTTAAAGCTGAGCATTGCTTTTAATAAGTTGGTCAAATTTTATTAGCAGTTACTAAATGTAAGTAAATACCAAACCATAATAATAGAACAAAATTAATAACAAATCCCATGCAATGCAAATGATAAATTGAATTTAGTTCCATAATTTAATCACGCGAGAGTCATGAGCTGCTCAAAACTGCGAGCACGGCTAGTATACAAGTTTACACTCTTCAGAGGTTGTACCCTGTACCTACAAGTCGTGTATCCCATGTCGCCAGGGTTAGCTAGACCCTTTGACACTACCGAGGTGAATGGCTAGGGATCCACTACGAGGTCTTTACAAAGTTCCACTAGCTTCAGAAAACTCGCTACAATTTTATAGGAAGAGCAATGCAGGAATCCCCTGTCTAACTGCTATCACCGCAAAATCAACCCGGGAACCTGCCTACATGCCTACTCCCCTACATCCTAGGGATGTTCCTAAAACATCCGACTTGTATCATAAATCTAATATTTTAGCATAGATATACATAGAATTTAAAGCTAATTTTTGGCAATGTTATTAAAAATATTATGAATTATTTAGATAATTTTTTATATAATTTTTTATGTGCATTATTTTCTCTCTACAACAAAAAAAGTGAAAAAACATCCGAATCCGTATTCGGATAGACATTCGGATGTTATATCAATTATTTAAAAAGATATAGAATGAATTTAGTGTTTACTTTTTGTGAAGATTAATAGCATCAATGCTAAAAACAAGAATATAAATTTACATAACAAAATCGATATGTTATTTGTTCATAATCGAAGAAAGAAGATAAAAAATCTGACATGCCAATAAATATCCGGATCCATCCCTACTACTGCTCTTGCCCCTATTGGTAAGGTAGTCCTCCACTAGCTTTCCTAGTTAGTCAGCCAAGGGCATCCCATTCCACCCTTGTGGTGGCATGTGTTTCTCAAGTTAAGCTCCATGTTCCAATTAAAAATAATGATCTTGACATGAACAATAACTAAAATAACAGTATAATTGGAACATGTAGATAATGTAATATTAAACCAAAAACCATATAGATTAATAGCAAAAACTACCCAAATAGTTCAGGGGAAACAAGGTATAAAGATAACCAGACCAGGGTGACCTATTGGGTCCCATCAAAATTAAACCTATGCATGAATAAATGATTATAGAGAACATTATTGGGTAAATAAAAGTGATCAAGGGCACAACTTGCCTGGGACTTGAGATTCTAAGTACCAACTTGCTCTCCAAGTGACTCGTAACCTCGCGCTAGTCGTAGCAATACAAATAAACATGGTATAGGCAAAATTCACATTACACCAAACATAAGAAAAAGCAACATAATAATAATCTACGAGTCGCTACGCGATCATGCGTTCGTGAACCACTAAAATCAGAGTTATGGTTGAGTAGTTATGATTTATGGAAGATCTACTTGATTTAAATATTAAACCACATTATAAACTGAATAGTATACACCATATGAGAGAATATTCTATAAATAATTAACTCAACTTTAATCTAGATTATAACTTGATTAAATATTATCTTTTAGTCAGATCGTAAGTATAAGATCATAGCACTATAGTCATCTTAGAAAAGCTAATCCAATGAACATAGATTAATCAAATTAGTTACCTAATTAGAACAGTATGTGATATCGTATAATTAGTGTTGCTACTTCATAGTAAATATTCATACGAAGCTAACCCAATTTGAATGGATCGAATCGGAGTTAAAACGGATTAGTTACGATTTTCCGAAGTTTCAAGTGGTAGATACGAAACAAATCAAGCGCATAAATTTAACCATATGTTTCATACTAAAATAAGGTTTCTATATGATAAACAATATTTTCATGAATTTATTGCAACTGAAATGGATCAAAAAGGAGTTATATTGAATTAGACATGAATTATACAAGTTTCTGCATTTATTTTTATGATAAAAATCTATTTTCTAATTTCTTTTTCCTGTTTTACCGATCTCAGGACTGCGCGCACTAATACAGAATAACTTGGGGGCAAGAGCACAAAAGTGTCTATGACTCAGCTACCTCCGCGCTGGACGGCGGGTTTTTCCAAAGAAACCTAGGGGCTCTTCATCAAAAGTGTTTGACTGAAGCGATATGATGCGACCAGGGCCGCTCGATCCAAAGGCAATAGCTCCGATCATATCACTGCTTCGAAGGTATCGATCCAAAGCCTCGATCGTCAGATACCGGATCGACGGCCGAGAGGTAGCCACACCCGGAAAATACCCCTGACTAGACGATCAAAGATCTACGGTCCTATCATTTAAGCGGGGAGAACTACACTAGTATGAATCCCTGCAATTCATTGAGGATCTAACAGCCCACGAATATGACCCATCCTGGCCATCGGATGGACGAAATACGATTTGAGTTCAATGGACGAAAGGGTAAGCGGCCGATTTAATCCTAACCGTTGTCCACCGATCCAATAGACAAGAAACCACCGCCAATACAAAGCCCTAGGACGGCGGCATTCTTACTCCCACGGCGATGCTCACCAAATACGACAGAGCTACGCCAGCGAAAATGTCAAGGCACCCAAGCCTGCGATTCGCAAATCTAGTAGGTGCTATGCAAAGCCGAGTGAATCCAAGGATAGGGACGGGTACCATACCAGTGGTTAGACCACACAGAAGCCTGCCTCCAATGGCGTGGCTGCTCGGCTGAGAGCACCGAATTTGGGTGACAAATTCCGGTCACCCGCACGACACCACACCGGCCGCGCCCTCAGAAGTGTTCTACCGGTGACGCCGAATTCTTTTCACCACTCGCTGAGGTCCCACAGTGACGAGGCACGACTCTCAATAATGCCGGTGGTCTTCCTCCCAACCAAATCCGAGGCGGACCTCTGCGACGCTCACACAACGCCCGATGGCTCAGTTTCCCTAGCGTGCGCGGACACTGTAACACTCCAGGCGTTTACCTCCTGTTAAGCAGTAACTATGGACTTAAGCACGAGCTATCGATGAGAATAATAATATCTATATCTAAATCCTAGACATCCTCGCCTACCATGATTTTGATACAACATCTGTCTCCAGCTATTGTCACACCCGGTTTTAGAAGGCAAACCGAATGCAAACCATGTACGTGCTAGGATCAGCAATTCACGTACAGAGCGATTACATAAATGACTCATCATAGCACAATGCTTCGAATTACAATAGAGAGTAAGCAATAATATTACAGACTAGAGCCATTTACATAATATATATCAAAGTACACAGAATCAAAACGTAGCCAACGTAAACAACCCACCACAGGCAGCTGACTGGGGGAGGTCGCTAGCCTAATCCTCGAACTCGTCGAAGTCCTAGAACTCCTGGAGGTCCGCCTCGACGCCTTCTTCTTTACCTGAGCATAGATTGCACCAAAGGCAACCTAGTGTTTTGTGAAGGCAAGGGTGAGTACACATCAACGTACTCAGCAAATGTCCCGTTTGGCTGAAGTGGACTAGCTTTATGTGGGGTTAAGTCAAGCAGTTGCTTTTAGTTGGTCAGGGTATTATTACTAGTAGAAAGCCAGGTTTTAGCATTAACCCAAGTTATTAACCCAAAGTACCCTTTCCAAACGGAAAGAATACAACTTACCATTACCATAAGCATAAGCATAACCATCCTCCTCATCATCATCTGTAAACAAACCATCTCTGATCAAGTATCTCTAATCAATGTGTCTCTAATCAATGGAGCTCCCTTGGTCGCTCATAACCGTGAGCACGGCTGATATATCAGTTTCATAACACTCTGTAGAGGTTGCGCACTTTACCCACAAGTCGTGATTCCCTCTCTAGCCCGGGCTTGCAAGACCCTTATTCACTCCCAACGTGAATGGCCAGGGATTCACTATGAAGCCTTTACAAAGATTCCCTGAGGTTGTAGCCGCCCGTTAGGTTTCCTAAATGCACTGCACTCCTCCCCAAGGGGCGAACCAACCTTGGCAGAGCAAGCCGCATACACCGAGCCTCATTAATGGCACGACGACGAAGCGAACTACACCCAGTTCCTCTAATTATTCAGCTAAGGGCATCCCATTCCACCCTCATGGTTGCACTGTTTTCCCAGGCGGTCATCCAACGAATAGGTCCTTATGGAGAGGCACTCGAGAAACCGCTCGAGCCCCCTAAAGTATCACCAGTCCAACATCATAATCATAGAGACAACATCGTATCATAAGTGTTCACATCATGTTCATTGATTAAAGTAAAGCAATAGCATGAAGCTAACCATAGTAACCCAAAAGGTAATCAAGGACAAGATAAATACAAAGCTAGTCAATCCTTAGGTTGATCATGGTATGCAGGTTGATGAATTATAAAGTAAATGGAACATAATAGGTCAGAGGACACTTGCCTTCACCAAACAGATGCTCAGGGTCTTCGACCTTGTAGAACTCGAAGAGCTAGGATATTTGGTCGCCGAAGCTTGACCGTCGATTCCTCGAAGCTCAGAAACGAACCACGATCTAATCGCAACGCGACGCGAAGACGAACCGGCACAAGCAAACAAACATATACATATGCATAAGAACATTACACCATACAAGATAAAATATTATAAAAGCGAGCAATATAAAATAGAGAGCGCCTCTACGGTTACGCGAGGAAAAGAACCACGATAGTCGAAGCTACGGTCGAGGGGTTAGCGCGTTTACGTTAAACAAGTACTAATTAGAACATCCAATTCAACATAATTATATTAATTGATATTAATTAAATGAAAAATTAATATTACTACTTAGTTTTGACTAACTTACTATTTTAATAGTTGACAGTTAAGCAAGTAACATAATGAATATGAGCGATTCTAAGCGAGACGATTAACGACGCATGACGTACAAACACGATGTGCGCAACGCGCGGACACAAACGACTTAGCGCGCGGACAACGCGCGATACGCGCGAACGACATGCGACAAGGCGCGCGACACACGCGAACGACACATGACAACGCGTGCAAACAACACGCGTGACACTCGCGAACGACACGCGACGCGTGCGCGAAACAGCACCGCAGCACGCGCGGACCGACATGCGAAACTAATAAATAAACAACGTGATTAAACTAAATAATTATTAATAAATAATATTTCAGTTAAGGTTAATCATATTGGTGACTAATTATAAATGCGCAAATCGAATTCCTAAATTAGGTTTTTCAGTTGAAACGTCGTTCTAGTAGCCACTGGTTAAACAAACGTTTAACTAAATTAAATAAAATGTGCAAAAATTGGGATAAATATTTTTAAATTAAGATAATTTTAATACGAATCTAACGCAACTTGAATAGATCGAATCACATTTAAAACGCAAAAGTTATGAATGTTTTAAATCATACTGTAATTCGCGCGTACTTATTTACGAAATTGCCATCGTCTTCTTCCTCTCTCTACCCTCTACCTCACGCAGGAAATTTCATGGCCATGGAGGCTGCACAGGGAAGGGGGAGCTCGACCGCCGCAGGGGGCCGCACCTGTGGGGAGCTCGCGCTGGCAGGGCCGCGACCAAAGCCATGGTCGACCGACGGCCGCGCCGAGCAGCTGCGCCGCCGCCACCGGAGGTCGCGCCTGCAGGGGCCGCGCGCGCACGAGCCGGGGGCAGGGGTGTGGGGGATCGAGGTGCTACCCCAAACCCTAGAAATCGAACAGAACAAAGAACAAGAATGGAGGAGCTCACCGGGGAAAGAAGACCCTCGCAGGAGCCGAAGCCAAATACGTCGATTGCCCGAGATTCGGGGATCCAATCGACGAACCGAACGTGCTGCAACGAAGCCCTCGACGAGACGAACGCAGCGGTACCCTCGGATCCCGCAGACGATTCACGGATTGGGAGTAATTGCTCGCCGAAGTTGTCGCCGGAGTTATAACCGCCCCAAACTTCGGCGAGCAATACCGAGAGGTACGAATCGAATTTGGGGAAAATGTTTCGTGTTCTGGAACGGGCTCGACGAGATGAAGCCGGACATGTATATATATCTAGGGTTCGGACGAGATAAAAATTCGGTTAAAATTTGGATTTTACCATTTTTAAAATTCGGAAAAGCCTAGAAATCCATATTTTGTGCTCAAAAATATATATGCTTTCAAAAATTCCAGAAAAATTCCTATAAATGTTTTGGCACCTAATGAACTCAATAAACATAATTAGAATTTCTAAATACACTTTTAAGTTCCCCAAATAAATAGATTTTGGTTTCCGAAAAATAGAATAATATTCCAAAAAATATGAAAATTTACCGAGCGCTTCTATAAGATATGTTAACATGTTTCAAACATATTTTGCACTTAGAAACACCATGCAACGACATGAATGCAACAACCAAAGTGCCTCTAGGGCTCATTCCAGTAGGTTTACGCTATTATAAAACAAAATAATTCTCCATTTTTAGGAAAAAGAGAAAGGAAAGCAAAGAACTGATAAAGTAACACCTAAATTTGGTGGATATTAGAAAAGAAATTTTATACCCCCAAATTCAGGGTGTTACAGCTATCTAGACTGTCCAAAATATTTCGTGAAGTTTAGACTTTATCGACATTCCAAAAAATGTCAGTCCGGTACTATTCAAAATTATCGGGTACGTGAATATGATTTCAGAAAAATTTCAATTTTATAAATTCGACCACGATCCATATCCAAGAAAAACAAGGTGTAGAATTGTTAATCAAATTGTTCTCAAATCGAATATTCAGATATCAGGTAAGATTCAACTGAACCCAATCAGAATCAACCGTAGTCCAAAAAAATATTAAGCTGAAATCGTTTTTATCTGATCCGTGTATATCTTGCCCAGAATAGTCACGAAAGTTATCCAAACAAAATTTAGCCAGAACCGTATGAATCGTTATTCTCGGATTTTCCGTTTTGAGATTCGTAGAAATGTGTAGCCCGTATAGTCGACCCATTATACATCACTAAAATAAAAATTCAAAATATCTGTAATTTTCTGTATAAAAAAGAAAGGAAAGTGAGAAAAATCTAAAAAAAAATCTTCTCAACACTTATCTGCTGCCGCCGACCCTTCCCCTGATCTTTTCACGCGCACGGGCCGCGACCTTATCTCCTGGCCCGCGTCCTCCTTCCCGCACGGCAGTCTCCCTGCTCCCTGGCCTGCGCTCGGCTTCTAGCTCCATGGCCGAGCTCCCATCTCCCATGGCACGCGTCGCTGCTTCGTCTTCCCCAGCTGCCCCTCCTCTCTCTATCTTTAGCTCACCCCATCTCCCTAAACTTCCTAGCGTGCGCTCCTCCCTGCTCCCTGTTCTTCCAGCTCAGCCCTGCCCACTCCCATGGCACTCGGCCGCCCATCTCCATGGCGCGCAGCTCACTCTCCCCGACGATCGCCTCCTTGTTGCTCTGCTGGCCGGCACACCATCTCCCATGGCGTCCGGTTCCTGCTCGGAGCTCGCCTAGGTTTTTCCCGGATCGGACGTCGATGACATTTTCTTTTCTACGAGCTGTGCTTAGGTCTGACCGTTCGTCTCTAGCTCGCCATGGCTGGCTCCGGATCCTGCTCGTGAGTTTCCCCAACACCGTTAGCTTTCCGGTCTCTAGCTCCATTCCCAGCACTCGGCCTCCACCTTGCCGTGGCCGCCGCTCCTCGTCCAAGCTTACTGGTCCGGTCGGGCTCCTCTACTGGCTGTGTAGAGCCTTTGCTAGCCATGTCACCAACCTCCGCTTCCCTAGCCACCATGGAATCCGCCCACGCGCCATTCCCTGGAAGCCCCAGCTCGGTCTCCCTTAGCAGTGCTCGCTCTGGCCATGGACGCCGCCCTGTTCATTATTTGTAGCTCGACGTCGGCCTGATCGAGTTCCCACCAGCATCTTTCCCAGCTAGCCCCAACAGAGGCCCCAACAGAGGTTCCTCCCTGCGCGCGCGAGCTCTTCTGCTTGCCGTCATCGTTCTCCAGCCCCTTACCATGCTCAGTTGTTCGTCGTCATCGCTCGGTCGCGCGACAAGCTGACAGCGTGTCGTGTGCCCCATGTCCTATGTCCTCGCCGTCACGTCGTTCGTCGTCCAACCCGCTGTTCTCCATGCTTAAAATCCGTGCTGCTCGCCATCGCGTGCGCTCGCCAATTAACTTGGTCGCATCTGCTGAGCTCACCAATGCTCCAGCTCGCCGTTGTCGCCAAGTCCAATTGTCCTAGCTCATCTTTGTGGCCGTCGATTTGGAGCTCTGCACAGATTTAGCCATGCCCAACACTATCCATGTCGTTGTCGTTCGCCTTCGTGCTATGTGCGATAGCATCGTCGTTTTCCCTTCATGTGCTCATCCTCGATCTCCACCTCGCCATCACCCTCTGTTGCAGCACCGTGTCGATGATTCGTGATCCTCGCCCTCGCGCTCATGCTTCGTCGAATGCCACTCCAGTACTCGCCAGGAGGAGATCTTCAGCAGTTGGATACTAGAAAAAAGAAGGCCCCTGGGTGACATCTACCTAGTACTCGACGAAAAGTCTGAAGCAGAATTTGTCATCGTGTCCGTGGAAGTGGAGCGACTTGATATTGGTAGGAGAACTCGTTACTTCGAATAGTTGGTATGATAATTGGATTAGCTAGATTTATTAATCGTGATGATCCTCGTGTTTAGCGTAGGCGTGTTGTGGTAGTGTTAAATATATGTGAAGTATGATGGAGTTAGTAACGCGAAAGGTAGATTAATTTATGTGATGTTTGGGCGAGCTGATGACGTAAAAGATAGGTTTACTATTTCTATCGGCTAGTTGATAGGTTTTCTAGTGTTATTATGTCAATTTTATTTAATTGATGTAGTCGATGCCCTGCTTAGTTAGTTAGTTTATTCTAGGTTTGTTGTTTAATTCAATGTCATAAGGGATGTGCAAATTACCTCGAGTAATTAACAGTGAATGGCATCGACATATTCATTTAGGATAAAATTTGAGAATTCCATGATGAAAGAGTATACATCAATATTTTAAATCTTTAGTTGACAAAAAAATGCTCTCAAATGATTATATATTGCTTGATAAGGTTCAACCCGCTAGATCGAGTGGTGTGATGTCTTATTTAATTAGTGTGGGTTAATAATTTATTCTTGCTTGATTTCGGAATTAGATCCGATTAGAAAACAGGAACGTGAGTGTTGCACTTGGTGTGTATGGTTTGTTGTTTCGTGATGTTTGCATTAGATTCTGTTAATCTAGAGAAGCATGATTATTGCGCTTGGTCATATGGCGATAGCTAGCGTTTGCTTATGAAATGTCGTGATGCCTTCCCATTAAGTGTCTAATTCTTTACTGTGTAAAATCGTAATATTATCTTGCGATATTCGTCTTGATATTCATACATGTGCATCGTGCATCCCATGAGATATGTTAATTGATCATGTGATGCGGAAGACGAGCCGAGTCGACCCTAAGATGTCGTAAAGCACGACCTACTCCGAAAAGGTGATGCTGATGGACGAACCTGAAGATGGATAATCTGAACAAGTGCCAAAACAAAGGCTGGTTGCCAAGTTGTCGCCACCTAACAAACACTAACCTAGTGTTATTCCAGGCAAGCCCCAGTGCATTATCCCTTTCCTTGTGTTTTAAAATCTTTATCATCTTGTTTGATGCATTAGGTGATAGGAGTTGTGTGCTAAACAATTGATGCATTTCCTTCCATGGAAAATTGATCACCATTCCTTGACTCCCTTTTATAAAATGGATTTTTATGATGCTTAGCTTGATTTAGAAAAACAAAATGTTTTGTTTTAAAACAAAAGGTGATGCTTCACAGTGGATGGGAATTTTTACAAAGAAAAGACTTAGATGGTGAATCCATCATGGCCGTGATGGGTTCAACATCTGAAAAGATGTACCTCTACCAGGTACCAAACTTTGGGTTTAAAATAATAAAGACGAGACCGGGCGGGTGACTTGCACGAGAAGGAAGTCTCGGTGTAGTGTCTCCGTCTGAGTCGATTAAGGACCGTGTCGATGTGGGCCTGCTGACCGAGGACCCTTTAACTGGCCACATGCCTCGTCATGTGTAAGCTTTGCCTCGGTCGGACCAATACCAGAAAGGCCACCACGCAATGGGAGTGGAGAGATGGCGAGAGTAGCGTGTACCCTCCATGGCAAGAGGCTGGACAGTGGTGTATCTGTGCTCTCGGTTGGTGTGAACCCGTTCTGATCTTGAGAAACCCGGCAGCGAGTTGACATATACAAGGGTTAAGTGCTACATATGTCGTGTGGTTGGAGATACCCAACTGGGTATTAATCGATTCGGATCGCCGTTACTTCTCGGACATGAAGACTTGGTCACTAAGTTACACGTAGCAATCCAATGAACTGAAGGGATGATAAAAGACGGCTAGTATAGGCCAAGTGCTTGAACTAGGATAGAAAGAACTCTAGATGTAGGTAACTTTACTTAATCTAACAAGTAAAATGAATTCTTAAGGATCCACTCATAGTAAGCTTTTCTGTAAAAGAGTTTTTGAATCTTGTTAAACTTTACCTTGATTCCCAAAAGCCAGCATATCCTTGAGAGTCTTTTTCCTTAGACGGGTAAGACTTGCGAAAGTACACTTCGTACTCAGGGTTTTCAAACCCATGTTGTTGCAGGTACTAGATTTGTGCTGCTATGGATGTTGTTAAGCGCCGGTGGGCACGACCTTCTTATTGGTTAAAGTAGCTCTTCTATACTTCTTATTGAGGATTGTCATTGAGCTAGCATATATTTCAAACTTATAAATAATTTATAACATTTCAAAGTTTATTGCTTTAAACCACTTTTGTAATCACTCCGATAAATATAATGTAAATTTGTTGTAACTTGTATTTTTTGTAATAAAGAAATTCCGCTGCAAAATGTTGGTGTGGGATTTGTGTTTACTTAATCTTGTGATCTTGGTTGTAAGTGGTTTATCCGGGGTCCTTGGGACACTCGGAAGGATCCTGTTAAGTTATCTGGTGCACATGCATAGCCATCTGAAGTATTTGAGACGAGGACAGGTGTATGTGGGCCCAATAACTTGGGAGGTTCTGCCACAGACACAGGAGGAGAGGTCGCACCAATATATATACGGAGTGTGGGGCGATGACCTGGCAAGATCTGAAAGCTACAGAAGATCCCCACAAAACGGACCGCAGAGAAATCGCTACGTTTGTTGCGGAGGAGAAGATAATCCTGCAAAGAGGGCCCACAAACAGAGAAACGCTCGAGTCCGCGCACGTGGAAGGAGCTTGCTGACGAGGGCATGTGCACTAGTGAGGCAAGGAGGAATCAGGCGTGCACGGTGGAGGCCTGACTAGTGGGTCCCACCTGATAGTGGTTCCTGTGCGGACGATTGAGGGGAAATAAGCTGGGGAAATGGGCCCCATGCGTCATTCACAGCACAGGTGTGCGGTACGAGCTGGGCCACGGGAATGGGGTGAGGGAGCGAAATGGGCCACAGAGAGAGTGGGGAAAACGACCTAGTCGAGTTTTCTCAATTTGTTTTTATTTTCTATATTCTTTTCTCATTTCTAAATCCTCATTTTAAATTCAATTCAAATTCAACTCATATTTTGAACTCCCTAGTTTCCAAATATTGAACATATCCCTTCACAAAGATACAACATCTATTATTTCCCATATTATTATTAATTATTCTCCTTGTTTTTTATTTATGGATGGAATAAATGGTTTTATTAGAAATTCCCTTTCTCATTTTTCATTTTAGGTTTTCATTTAAAAATTGGAGATCTAATTTGTATTTTCAATAAAATGCATTGCCACGAAACCATTGGTAAGAGGTCAACTTTTCTTTATCTATTTATTAGTTGCTTAACTGATTTAATGTTATCAATTGATTATGAATAGGAATTGTCCTACTAAATTCTAAAGGTTTCAAAAAATTGTAAAACCAATATCATAGATATTCTTATTTCTTTATTTCATTATTTTATGATATATATTTTTTCCTACCAAATTTAGGTCTTACAAATCCTACCCCCTTAAAAGAAATCTCGTCCTCGAGATTTTTAAGAAAAGGGATACAGAAGGATTGGTTTGTAATTCAGCTTTTAGTCTATAATAGGTTCAAAAATCCAGAGTTTCAATAATTTTTTTATAGTCAATAGTGGGTGATTAGAAGAGCATTGATATCCAGCTAGGGCAAAAATAGCCAGGGGTAAGAAGGTTTATGGTGAGGAAGAACTCCGTGTTGGGTGGTAATGCATCTGAAGATTGAGTTTGACTTCTCTCCTTCCTTGACGAGGTTGATCTTTTCCTTTTCGGCCTTGGTCTCATTTATTCGAGGTTAGCGTATATCATCGTTGTTGGGGAATATGGTTAAGATAGATATGGTTGAGATAGACTATAGAATGTAGGTTAAAATCTTGTTTGACATTTGGTGGGATAGATAGATTATACAATTCATCATGACTCTATTGGTTGGGTTAGCTCTTCTCCTCATGGTTGAGTTGGTCTAATGTACCAAGTTAAGTAAACACCTGGCTAGTAGGGTCTAATCTCTTCTACTAGTATCTCTAATCTGTTTGAGTAGACCATATTAGATTAGATCACATTAGACTATATAATCTCATTTAAGAATACCATTTAGTTGAGCATATCAAGCTGACTTTATCTTTATGAAATTCTAGTATTTTTTATCTAAGTGGAACATCCAATTAGTATTTTTTATGCACCTTAAATTTTCATGTCATTAGCAGGTGTGGCATAGAAAACAATGGTACATAAGGTTTGGGCTATTAGGTGAGTGTAGAGAAGATTTGGGGTTAAGGGAAAGTTAGGTAATGAAAACTTTTATTTTGGGTGGTGGATCCTGATTCATCTGAAGATCTATTTCTACTCATATCCTTCATTGTCGAGGTTAACCTTCTTCTTGATTTAGGAACCATCGGTCGTGGTGTTAGATGCCATTATCTGAGTTGGGGCTAACAATTGCGAGTACATGGGGTAGGTACGTTAAACAGAGTTCTTTGCTTTTGGGATAAATGGGTTGGGCAACCTATAACATAGGCTGGGTCGTGGTTCCACGGACGAGTTGGTTTAAGACACCAATTTAGGTTTAAAACCCATCCATAGGAATATGGTCTTATCTATGTTACTAGTATTAACTAACTTATTTAAGTAACTCTCTTTAGATTGGATCATATTAGATTAGGTAGGGTTTAGATTAGATTGGATATATAACTAGATTAGACTAGTTTAAGTTAGATCTACCAGGGTAGGATATATATTATTAGGATATGTTAGAATTTTTTGAAATAGGATGGATTATTTGGTGTAGGTAGATCATAATCTTTGTTAGGTTAAAACAGAGGGGTTATGCAACCATCGGATGGTTAAGATAGTTGCATGAGGCCGAATTGGTCTGTGGTTCTTAATTTAGTGCAGAGTGAATTAATTTAAGACATATTTTATAGGAGTAGAGTCTCATTTATTTCATCAGTATTATCCTTCTTGTTAAGCAACATACATTAGATTAGCTCAACTTGAGGTTAGCCTTCGTTGGGTTAGATTAATCTATCACATTAGATCAGATCTAAGTTATATTTGTGTGACTAGATTAAACTAGATAAGGTATCAATTAATTTGGGTTAGATCATGATCATGGTGGGGTAAGTCAAGTGGTTTGGGTAATATGAATCCTTCAAGATAAGATGAATCTATTATGATAAGGGAGAACCTTTTTAAGATAAGATGGATTTATTAAGCTAGATATATTTTTAGTGGGGGTATTCTTAGTTGGTCTAGTTTATCTTATAAACAATTTCTGAGGATAAGATATTTTTTCCTTAACATAAGATGAACCTATTAGGATAAGATAGAATCCTTTAAGTTAAGATGGATCTATTTAAAATAGATACCCTTTAATGGAGGATAATCTAGGTTGTTTAGTTATCTTATGAATTTTATTATTTATATTTATGCCTATATGTATATGCAGATGTAATTGTGGACATTACTCCATAACTCATCACACTCAATCAAAGATCCAAATCAGACATGTAACACAAGAATAAACATTCAAGCATACAAATATTTACCAAAAATAGTTTTGATTTTGTTCCTAAGAGTAGGTCTCCTATTCCTAAAGGTCACTTTAGGTACAAGATTTCAAAGTGTGAAATCCACTTTTGTCTGTAGAAGTGAAAAGGTAAGAATAATCATGGTAAAGCGGAAATAGATGAGAAAAGATTAAGTAAAGTTCAGAATGGATCAGAGTAGCAAAGGTAAGTAGATAAGGGTTATCCAGTTCTATCTAGGTTTCGTCCTACAGTCAAGATTTCTCTGATATCACTTCTGTCACACCGGGTTTTAGGGACCCGGGCACGAACGCAATCACCAGGTGTGATGGAACCAAGTCTCACACATATGATGAATCATGGTACAGAAACGAATGTTACAACTTTACCATATAATAGGTGTTTCTGTACAAAATAAACAAATAATTACATTGTAAGGAGACGACGATCCAGCAACCAAAAGTTGACTGGGAGACGATGGCCTAGATCTCTCACGACCACATCGCACCATCCTCCATGCGCCTCATCATGTGGTACCTATTCTTGACCTAGGGGTGTGAGACAGCAAGGGTGAGCTCACATATGTTCATCGCTCAACAAGTTGTGGGGAATAATGTGTATGACCTAACCAAAGGTGGGAGTTCATGTGATGTGTAAGGCTGATCAATAATAGGGGTTAAAGCTGAGCATTGCTTTTAATAAGTTGGTCAAATTTTATATCCACCCAGTCCAAGGAAACTTTGAACTTGATGTACTGTAGGGGCGGGTTCCATTCTAGAATATCCTTGACTTTGCTAGGATCAACCGCAATCCCTTTAGCAGACAATACATGTCCAAGGAACTGGATTTCCTCCAACTAGAACGCGCATTTGCTGAACTTGGCATACAACTGATGTTCCCTTAAGCGCGTTAGTACGATCCATAAGTGCTTTGCATGCTCCTCTTCATTTTTGGAATAAATCAAAATGTCATCAATGAAGACCACCACAAATTTATCCAACTCAAACATAAATACCGAGTTCATTAAGTATGTGAAGTGGGCTGGAGCATTTGTCAATCCGAAAGACATGACCAGATATTCAAATAACCCATACCATGTGGTGAATGGTGAATGCGGTCTTGGGTATATCCTCGGGTCGAATACGGATCTGATGATAGCCCGATCTGATATCAATCTTGGAGAATACCTGGGCTCTAGTAATTTGATCAAACAAAATATTGATCCGAGGAAGAGGATACTTGTTCTTCATGGTAACCTCATTGAGGGGTCTATTGTTGCAGAACGTCCCAAGTTATCAGACCGACATGCACCTGTCCTTGTCCCAAAGACCTCAGACGGCTATGCATGTGCACCAAACAACTTAACAAGATCTGTCCGAGTGCCCCGAGGACCCCGGATAAACAACTTACCGCCAATATCGCAGGATTAAGTAAACACAAATCACACACCAACATTTGCAGCGGAAATAAATTCTTTATTGCAAAATGATTACATGTTACAATAAGTTTACATTATAAAATTATCGGAGTGATTACAAAAGAAAGTGATTCAAAAGAATTACACTTTAAAATGTAAAACATTTATTAGTTTTAAAATACATGCTAGCTTAAGTGACAATCCTCAATAAAGAAGCTAAAAATGGGATATACTTATATAAGAAGGCCGAGCCCACCGGCACTTAGCACCATCCACAACAGAACAAACTTATAACCTGAAAACAACAAGGAATAAAATCCTGAGTACACAATTACTTAGCAAGACTTACCTGACTAAAGAAAAGACTCTCAAGGGTATGCTTGTTTGTTGGGAATCAACGTAAAGCTCATCAAATTTGAAAGACTCGTTTTCGCAGAAAAGCTTACTAGTAGTAGATCCTTATGCCAAACTTTTACTTCAGAAATTAAGTACTCTTCCTGTCTAGATTTGTCTAATCTAGAGCATTCACTTTTCCTACACTAGATTCATTTTAGCATCTTTAGTTACACTTGTTATCTACGATGAGGGTCGAAGATCCGGTCTTCATATCCGAGAAGTTCGGTGATCCGAATCGATTAATACCTAGCTGGGGATCTCCAACCACACGACATATGTAGCACTTAACCCTTGCATATGTCAACTTGCCACCGGGTTTCTCAAGACCAGAACGGGTTCAAGCGACCTGAGAGCACAGCACCCCACCATCCACGTGGGCACACGTTACTCTCGCCATTTCTCCACTCCTAGTGCGTGCGAGCTGTTCTGGTATTGGTCCGACCGAGGCTAAGCTTACCCATGACGAGGCATGTTGCTAGTTAAAGGGTCCTAGATCAGCAGGCCAACAATCAGAACGGTCCTTAAGCGACACAGACGGGCGACCTTTCCTACTCAACGTCTGATCTCATCTTATTATTTATCTCCCAAAACCATGTACCTGACAAGGGTACAATACATGAAAAATGAATTCATCATCGCGTTTGATGCCTCATTACTGCAAGTTCCTTTTTCATAAAATCCATATCCAGTGTTACACAATATTCTATTAAAAAGGAACAAGTTTTAATTTTCTAGGCAGGGCTAAGCCTCATTAGTTCTCTTTATAAAACAGGTAGCAAGGAGGATAATCAAATTCCAAGGAATGGTAATGCATCAATTGTTTAGTGACACAACTCCTATCACCTAATGCAGTAGATAAGTGAGAAAAATCTTTAAAACAGCAAGGAGGTGGCAAATGCACCGGAGCTTGCCTGGGATAACACTAAGTTAGTGTTGTTAGATGACAATCACTTGACGACCATCCTTTGTCTTGGCACTCGCTTAGTCAATCTATATTTAGGTTCATTGGCTGATATCATCTTGTGGGTTGTTTTGATCCATGCCCTTTACTTCATACGATTCTTAGCAAGCGTACCTAATGAAAAGCATATGTATGAACATAAGGACTAGAACGATAATAAACAATCCTACGTGGTAGAGAATTAAACACTTACTGGATAGGCACATTACAACACCCATAAACAAACACTAGACGTCGACCTATCACTAAGTATAACTATCATGTTTCTCTGGCTTAACCAAATCTAACATAACCGTCAAAGAATATTGAACCCTACATAAGCTATGTATTTTCCTTAACTAGAACATAGAATCGAGAGTCAAGACAAATATTAAACACATCGAAAACTTAGTATGGTTAAAAATCATCCATCTAGCTTCCTAAAATATTCCTCCATATTAACTATCAAAGTATATAGAATAAACAAAACATCAGATCATACTTAGAACTAACGAATAATTCATTACCAATTAACATAGGTTTCAATGGAATTGCACTCATCTTAACTTAAAGGTCTAAATCGTCGCTAACTCAAATACACTCACCACAGTATTTACTTCCAAATTATTTTTAGTAACAATTAAATATCTATATAGGACATTTAATCGACTAATAATCATAGAGAGCGCGTTGACTACAACGATAGGACATTACTTCACTAAACAAACATACTTAATCGACGACCACATTCATCACCTAGATGGATGATACTCTAACCTACTATTCACATGACTAACTAAGTCATCCCTCGCACTAATGGGAAACAGATGGAACAACTTACCATGCGCCTGTTTTCTAATCATGAACACATACATGTCACTTCCTTCGCTACGGACATCAATCAAGGATTAAGAATGGACTAATCCTACCTAGCCAAACAAGAATGACTCCAAACAATCAATTTAACACATGCAGATTTTTTGGACAGCACTCAGCAGTCAATTGTTTTGCTCATAACTCACACGATGTTAATCCAAAAATAGTGAACTAGGACTTTTTGGAAAGCTTATAAAGTCCTATATAACTCCTGTATTATCATCACAACAAGATTCGACATTTAAAAATGTCAAACAGTACTAAACGTAAATTCTGTCTAGATTTGGACAGAATTTGACTACTCACTTTAAAAATCCATAACTAGAGTGTCAGGCATCCAAATCAGGTGATCTTAAAATTTTTAGAAATCTAGTAGAATTGTCTACAATTCATTTTATAAACATCCCAGGTTAATTCATTGCATATAAAGGTCAAAAGACATGAGAAAGGCTCTGCTGTCCAAATTTGGACAGATTCAGAGATCCAAAATTATAGATCACAAAAAAGGATGGTCCAAAATTTGTTGGAAATCTTAAGAAAAGTACTACAATTCTTATACAATTACTAAGGGCTGATTTTTAGTTTTGCTTAGCCAAACAATCCAGTTTTCGAAACCTGTACAGAATTTGGATAGATTCTGAAACTGGACTTGGAAAATCATAACTCCTAAACTACTAGACCTATGGTCATGAAATGTTTACACAAGCAAGATAAAGAAGTGAGCTACAACTTTTATATATAACATTTCTACAGAAAACATGGTTCACTTTATTCAACTAGCTGCACAACTAAAACTATACCTACAACCCTAAACAGCAAGAATCCTAATTTAGTTCCTATTTAACTTCTACATTTTCATGTGTTTGATACTTGAAATACTCTATGACTTATCCTAAATTATAGCTATAACCACCTAATACAACAAGGCATTCATAGTACCAAACATTAGGAACTCACTCAAACAACACTAATAATTCTTATCTAAGAAACACTAGAAGAACTAAACATATTCTTTGGATTACTAAATTAACCCAGCTTTGGTATTATTAACCCGACCATTCCATTCATATACAATAACCAAATCATCTATACTTGAGAAATACCCTTACCAAAGTACTTTACGTATAATCCACCTACAAGCATCATGCATAACTCCGATGTTACTTGGAGAGACCTACCATTGCTACTCGATCCCAACTATTCGGAGTGGCCAAACAACATTCATCCATGACATAAAATTGATTGTTACATAGAATATAACGACCACTACTATGGCAGGGCGTTACTTCACCGATTAAATAAAAATCAACACCAATAAAGATGGTAGAATATATCCTTCATATCATTAATTTGAGCACACAATGACTACTATTGCGACCAATAATTCAATCCAGTGCATTCGATCATCAAACCAGCTAGGAGGATTAATGAATTGACTCACTAATATTAAATCGACTCGGACGTCACGGCAACAACCATAGGTTTAGACGATTCATCGAACACCTGGTGTACATGATTAAACAGCCAAGATTAAACGAGCATAGTGCAATATGCAACCTCGATTGGAATGAACCTACACATATACATACCAGACATAATATAGCACACAAATTAATACACATTATTATCATAAATATTCAGATCACGACTTTACCGTTGAACGACGACGAACCGGTGAGCTAAACCATGACGAGGCGATGTCCCGACGATGAGCAACAAGACTTATGTCGGGCGCGATGAACAGAATTACTACCAGCCATGACGAGCACGTGAGGGCGTGACCATGGGAGAGGAGCGCCAGGACGCGACATGGCGGTTGAGGTCCGGTGGCTGGGCGCTAGTAAGCTCCAGTACCAGGGCGTAGCAGCCAATGATGTTGGGAGCCTGGGGTTTGAGGAAGCAGCGACCGACGAGGAAAGGGCGCGGTTCGGCGAGGTTGCGGCACAGGGGGCGCGACGAACGCCGGATCTGGGAAGGGGAGCTGCTCGCCTGGGTGCCATGGATGGAAAACAGGAGCTGTAGGGGCGTTGCTGTGCCGTGGGGAGGAGAGGAGTAGAGGGAGACGCGCCATGGGGTAGATGAGGTCAGCACAGGGAGCTCGGGCGAGCTGGGGCTGGACGCCATGCAGAGGGAGCCGCCATAGGCGAGCGCAGGGGCGAGCTCGGCTAGGGCACCATGGCAAGAGTAGGATGGGGAGGGCTGGAGCAAGGACGAACACCAGGGGAGGGGCGACTATGGGATGAGGGCTGACGTCCATGGGAAGAGCTGGGTCGGCCATGGGAAGAGAGGGAGGTGGCTGGAGTCTAGGGAGACATGGGGAAGATGATGCTAGGAAGAGCGGCGTAAGAATAACAGAGAGGGTCCTGTGTACGCATAGAAGAAATGGATTGGATCACTAGCGTGCGTCTTCAGGAGATTTCTAGCGACGACGAGGGGATAAGGCTGAGCAAGAGGGACACACGTACTGTGCTCAAGAATTTGAAAGAAATGGCTAGAAGTCTAGAGCGGTGGGGAGATAAAGATAAGAAGGAAAAAGGAATTTTCTTCATTTATTTTATCAAAAGAACACACGGCGAAATTTTGGATTTACATTCGAGCGAGCTATAAATGGGACAAACTAAAACAAGATTGGATTTGATATTATAAATCGGTGATTTGATTTAGTCAAGCCTAGAAAAAATTTCGCCGCTATCCGAACATTCAACTAGAACACAACTCAACTAATACGTTTAAGCCTTGTATTTCTTGGATAATAGCGTTGTCGAATTTATAAAAATCGAAATCTTTTCAAAAACACATTCACACACTCAACCAACCTGAACAACACCAGACTCGACATTACAGAAGATTATTAAAGTCTAAACTTCGTGAAATATTTTTGATAGTCCAAATAGACAGAAACAGATGCGATATCAAAATCGCCATAACAAAGATGATTAGAATTTAGTGTCCATTTTCTTTTCACCGATATTCCGTGCTTAAGTCCATAAGCATAGTTTAACAGGAGGTAAACACTAGGGGTGTTACAACCTTCCCCCTTAAAAGAATTTCGTCCCGAGATTCGGAGCGAGCGACTTTTAAGAGTAGAGAGGTATGCAACTCCTGTCCGTATTAGCGATAGCATAAGCTAATTCTAAGCGAAGACGATTATCTCAAGATCTCAAGTGGGTGTAGCATGTATCATCTTTATGCTAATTAGAGATGCCAATAATAGAGACGATGGTTGAGAGAAGAACACATAAGGTTCCATATGTGTAGTTTGCTTTTTCTGATGACACTATACTATCTGAGTCTGTTGGGCGAGCGGTGGATATGCGACTTTACCCAAATAGAATTAGTTGCAACCTCTTGGGTAAAACACATAGAAAGAGGTTTACCAACAAGTGGTCATTGCAAATCCATAGTGAAGGAGACGGTTGTGAAGGTCGAACAGCCTCACAGTCGACTTGTGATTAACTAGAGAGTCCGAGTTCAAGGAGGATAATGAAGACTTGAGAAAACATTAGTGAAGGTTATTGACAAATGTTGTCTTTGAAATGAACTAATCTCATCAAGTGCTAGTGCGACTTCGCCAAATCACACATGTTGGATAATCACATGGGAGGCGGTTGAGGCACAACTAGGGTGATGACTAGGTGGCTACCAGTCGACTTGACTTGATTCTTGCAAGTACTTCCTTAGGGTGGATTGAACTAAAGTGAGTTTAGACAATTTGACAAAACGATCTCTGAACTCAACCTTTGTTCATTGGGCAGTTACAAGTTAGTAAACCAACTTGTTGAACTACTTTTGACATTGTGTAAGCCTTCTCATTGCCCATCGGCAAACCAGGGTTGAGAGTTCACATTTGTTAATAAGAGGTCATGTATTTGGGTAGAAATCCATTTGGTTAGGTTGTTCATCCATTTCTTCATCTGAAATAGAATGACTTGGTTAAGGAACACATGTATTGGATAAGAGAGCGAATGAACAAACTCCTGCATCTCAGCAGTAGGGAAAGTCAATTCTCCATTTGGAGAACTAATCAGCTGTCTTCCAACACTGAAAAGCTTCAAGGCTTCACCTTTACAACAAAGGATGCAAAGGGAACTTATATGTGTGTCGTCACTATCAAAGTCAAGAGAAAAGAGACCACACATGAAAAGGGTGATTTTATCACACAATTAGACATAGATAGATTTTGATTTTCAATAGATTTATTATGAAGGAGTGCGATGGGAGACTGTTAATTCAGCCCAAGCATATTTCTATGTCCATCGCAGAGATTATCAAGTCAATGATTAGTGTCTGATTAAATATAGAGGGGAAAACGATCAGAAGATTAAATTGGTATGCCTTCGAGAGATATGAGGAAACCAAAGGCATTAAATTCAAGAAAACTATTGGGCATTCCCTTCTTAGGTTAGATTGAGAAAGCAATAATGTGATTCTCAAGGAGAGGCAAAGCAGAATAGAAACATCAGCTTGCATCAACCAAACAAGGGTATGTTTTATGATGAAAATATGACCATAAGAGCTACAAGTTGGCTGTTAAGATCAGGGACTCGAGATCTTTAATTTTAAGTTTGAATGCATCTTAGGTCCAATAAAGAGACTATCTAAGCCTTTAAAGGTATGAGCTTGGTCATGTGGTAATAACGGAAGAATTCAACTTCATCCATGCTTGGAAACTTGGAAGGATTTCGATGGACTGATAACAATTTGGGTTATGGTTCACTAAACGAGGACATGGCCTAGCTTTGGGTTTATACAAATAAACTACCCACATTCTACCAGCACACAAGCACAAAAACAAGCACACAAGTTGCACGAGCGGTCAAACTAAAAAGAACACAGGCCACATAAACATATATCTAAAGGACATAATAAACAAAACTAAAAATTGCTTATAAGACACTAATGCTTCACACATTTTCCAATTATTTATTGTCGGAATAAAGATGAGAAAAGCATATTCGTTCACAATCACCAATTATTGGAATAAAGGTGAGAGAAGCATTTTTGTGCACCAACAAACAAACACAATGCAACAATTAGGATGCATGCTCGTCCTATTCGTCCTCACGAATTTCGCCAACATAATGTGGCAATAGCGTTCTATATCGGTGGCATATCTACGTTCTCTCTCGGTATATTGTTAGTCATCAGCTACACATACAATTTCGATGTTAGTGTACCTGCAGAAAATTCTATCACAGCCCATTTCCCAATGATGCAATTCACACATGACAATTTATCATAGTTTATACTCCATATATTTCTATATGGAGGCCAGCTCCTCATTAAGCGCCGAGCCATGCATAGGCGCCACTGCCACACTTTAACCATAGGGTAGCCCATTATCGTAACTCACCTTCTTACCTGAGCGTAGGTGCATCGTTAAAAATACATTACGCTTCTCAGTATTCCCATGTCTGTATGCCCATACACATCCATGGGTACTAAATTTCCAGAAAAGTAAGTACTCCACATCGCAGCCTTCATATATACATATGTAAAACATGTATATAATCAAGTGCTTTTTATACTCTCCCCTAGACCGACGTTTGTTCGGTCATGCTCTCACATCTCACCTTACCTGAGCGTCGATCCATTCAAAACTGAATGACCTCAAAAATAACATTACACATGTATGCATTACCCTTTCCAGGTTGTGGGTTAGTATTCTGAACTAAGCCACCTAGTAGTCCTTAATTTAGGGCTTAACAGAGGAAGTCGCTAGCATTATAGTTTTTCAAATATGTTTTTCAAAACCAAACAATGTGTTTAGTTGAAAATAGGTTTTCGAAACCAAAACTTTGTTTAGAAAATACGTATGTGACCGTATTATACTTAATCATGCCCCCATACCAGCTATCGCAGAACCTCCCAAGTTATCTGACCCACATGCACCTGTCCTTGTCTCAAAGACCTCAAACCGCTATGCATGTGCACCAAACAACTTAACAGGATCTGTCCGAGTGCCCCAAGGACCTCGGATAAACGACTTACCGCCAAGATCGCAAGATTAAGTAAACACAAATCACACACCAACATTTGCAGCGGAAATAAATTCTTTATTGCAAAATGATTACATGTTACAATAAGTTTACATTATACAATTATCAGAGTGATTACAAAAGAAAGTAATTCAAAAGCATTACACTTTAAAATGTATAAAACATTTATAAGTTTTAAATACATGCTAGCTTAAGTGACAATCCTCAATAAAGAAGCTAAAGATGGGATATACTTATTTAAGAAGGCCGAGCCCACCGACACTTAGCACCATCCATAACAGAACAAACTTATAACCTGAAAAACAACAGGGAATAAAACCCTGAGTACGCAATTACTCAGTAAGACTTGCCTGACTAAAGAAAAGACTCTCGAGGGTATGCTTGTTTGTTGGGAATCAAGGTAAAGCTCATCAAATTTGAAAGACTCGTTTTTGCAGAAAAGCTTACTAGTAGTAGATCCTTATGCCAAACTTTTACTTCACAAATTAAGTACTTTTCCTATATCTAGATTTGTCTAATCTAGAGCATTCACTTGTCCTACACTTGATTCATTTTAGCATCTTTAGTTTCACTTGTTATCTACGATGAGGGTCGAAGATCCAGTCTTCATATCTGAGAAGTTTGGCGATCCGAATCGACTAATACCCAACTGGGGATCTCCAACTACACGACATATGTAGCACTTAACCCTTGCATATGTCAACTTGCCACTGGGTTTCTCAAGACCAGAACGGGTTCACGCGACCGAGAGCACAACACCCCACCATCCAGCCACTTGCCAGGTGGGCACACGTTACTCTCGCCATCTCTCCACTCCTAGTGCGTGCGAGCTATTCTGGTATTGGTCCGACCGAGGCTAAGCTTACCCATGACGAGGCATGTGGCTAGTTAAAGGGTCCTAGATCAGCAGGCCAACAATCGGAATGGTCCTTAAGCGACATAGACGGGCGACCTTTCCTGCTCAACGTTTGGTCTCATCTTATTATTTATCTCCCAAAACCATGTACCTGACAGAGGTACAATACTTGAATAATGAATTCATCATCGCGAGTGATGCCTTCATTACTGCAAGTTCTTTTTCATAAAACCCATATCTAGTGTTACATAATATTCTTTTAAAAAGGAACAAGTTTAATTTTCTAGGCACGGCTAAGCCTCATTAGTTCTCTTTATAAAATAGGTAGCAAGGAGGATAATCAAATTCCAAGGAATGGTAATTCATCAATTGTTTAGTCACACAACTCCTATCACCTAATGCAGCAGATAAGTGATAAAAATTTAAAACAACAAGGAGGTGGCAAATGCACCGGGGCTTGCCTGGGATAACACTAAGTTAGTGTTGTTAGACGACAATCACTTGACGACCATCCTTTGTCTTGGCACTCGCTTAGTCCATCCATCTTTAGGTTCATCGACTGATATCGTCTTGTGGGTTGTTTTGATCCACGCCCTTTACTTCATACGATTCTCAGCTAGCTTACCTAATGAAATGCATATGTATGAACATAAGGACTAGAACGATAATAAACAATGCTACGTGGTAGAAAATTAAACACTTAGTGGATAGACACATAACAACACCCATAAACAAACTCTAGACGTCGACCTATCACTAAGTATAACTATCATGTTCTCTGGCTTAACCAAATCTAACATAACCATCAAAGAATATTGAACCCTACACAAGCTATGTATTTTCCTTAACTAGAACATAGAATCGAGAGTCAAGTCACAATTCAAGCTCACAAATATTAAACACATCGAAAACTTAGTATGGTTAAAAATCATCCATCTAGCTTCCTAAAATATTCCTCCAGATTAACTATCAAAGTATATAGACTAAACAAAACATCAGATCATACTTAGAACTAACGAATAATTCATTACCAATTAACATAGGTTTCAATGGAATTGCACTCATCTTAACTTAAAGGTCTGAATCGTCGCTAACTCAAATACACTCACAAACAGTTTACTTCCAAATTATTTTAAGTAACAATTAAATATCTATATAGGACATTTAATCGACTAATAATCATAGTGAGCGCGTTGACTACAATGACAGGACATTACTTCACTAAACAAACATACTTAAGCGACGACCACATTCATCACCTAGACGGATGATACTCTAACCTACTATTCACATTACTAACTAAGTCATCCCTCGCACAAATGGGAAACAAATGGAACATCTTACCATGCGCCTGTTTTCTAATAGCGAACGCATACGTGTCACTTCCTTCGCTACGAACATCAATCAAGGATCAAGAATGGACTAATCCTACCTAGCCAAACATGAATGACTCCAAACAATCAATTGAACACATGCAGATTTTTTGGACAGCACTCAGCAGTCAATTGTTTTGAACACATGGGAAGAGCTGGGTCGGCCATGGGAAGAGAGGGAGGTGGCTGGAGTCCAGGGAGACATGGGGAAGATGATGCCAGGAAGAGCGGCGTAAGAATAACAGAGAGGGTCCTGTGCGCCCATAGAAGAAATGGATTGGATCACTAGCGTGCGTGTTTAGGAGATTTCTAGCGACGACGAGGGGATAAGGCTGAGCAAGAGGGACACACGTACTATGCTCAAGAATTTGAAAGAAATGGCTAGAAGTCTAGAGCGGTCGGAGATAAAGATAAGAAGGAAAAGGGAATTTTCTTCATTTATTTTATCAAAAGAACACATGGCAAAATTTTTGGATTTACATTCGAGCGAGCTGTAAATGGGACAAACTAAAACAAGATTGGATTTGATATTTGTAACACCCCGGGATCCACAAACACCCCAGAATGCTACTAAACTACACCTCTAACATTCGTATAAAATTTTGACAGCATCTCCTTTGAAAATTGTATAAACGAGGAAGCAACAAAGTATAAATAGATATCATGATAAGAAAACATAATCGACATTAATAATCTGCTAGTAATGGGAAGACAACCATAACGGCATGAACTAAATTAACCAGTGCGCACAACTAGTTAGAAACAAACATCATTGACAAGAAGCTTCTAATTAAATCATGACTGCGCCTAAGCAGCGTTATTATGAGAGTGAAGGTGGATGTGCTGCTACTTCCCACTTCCCTTGATGAGCAACACGCACCTGCATTGAGTAATGTAAGAGTGAGATGAAACATCTCAGCAAGCGAATTGTTTTGACGAGATATTTAAACCACAAACTGAATTAATCAACATTTTATAAGAATCACAATTAAGATCAGAAATACTTGTAGATATAGAACTTAGTAGTCCCAATATAACCAATACCATCTCATTTCCTCGAACAACCACAATAGGTTCTATAACACTTCCCTGCGTCAACAATACCTGCAAATATCACTTCAATGTATGCATAGGAATGCAATGTGTAGGTACTCTGTCTTTATACCTCTGAGGGTATAAAACCACATCATCTGCAAATATCACTTCAATGAATGCATATGAATGCAATGCATATGTCATCTGCCTTCATACCTCTAAGGGTATGAAGCCGCATCATACCCCTCCTCGGGCAACGTACGATGCTAAATTATACCGGTACGGTCGGACCATAGGTCACGACAAAACTTCAGATGCAAATGAGTCATGCAATGTATATGGCATGCTACATTTATAAATAAACTTCACTTCCTTCAGATACAACACAAACCCCAAATAATACTTCATTTACCTTCAGATACAATACCAACCTCAAATAATACTTCATTTACCTTCAGATACAATACCAACCTCAAATAATATTTCATTTACCTTCAGGGGTATGAATTAATCTCATGAGTCATACTCGAATCATAATCATCGTCAATATATGATTGAGCATCAGTATAATGCAAGCAAGTAAAGCATCACCATAGAGTCCAATTATGAAAGAATCCAATACTTCTGAATATTAGAGTGTAGGCAATAGAAATAACAGGTCAGAACAAAAGCAACCACCGCTACATTCACTTGCCTTCAACGAAGAAGAAGAAATGTAGTAGGCATGATCTGGAGTGTAGCCACCTGCTAGCGGGCATAAAACTTAGTACAAATATTTCACAAACATTTGCCAACAATCAACAAATCGCTCCTACACTTGAACCAAGACCTGGTGGTAAGCCTCCCACCCTGAACCACATGCCAAACAGCAGTAGCGCTGTTTGTTAATTTGTATCTTTAAAATTATAACAGTGGTGATATCAAACAAATAATATAGGAGTATCTACACAAATACCCTACAACTTTGGTATTCAATGGATAATTAAATTCTGCCATCTATAAGTTCTAAAACATCTGACAAGATAACTGACTGAATCTGCTTCAGACAGCAGCGTAGTTAACTTGAAAATTCGATATCTCACAAACCACTCAACCAAAAATCATGAAATTCTACTGGAAGTAAGAACTTTTATCCCTCTATAGAATTCTTCATATTTGGAAGAGCCAATTCGGCCATTTATCTGATGAAACCTACCAGTGAACAGACCCTCTCATTTTGGACAGGCAAATAGAAACAGCCACAGTAAAACAAAAATAACTAGAGTTTCTTAATTCATATGAATGCACTTTTTAACAATCTGGAAAGCTTATGAAATTATCTACAACTTTTCTTACAAACCCAAGGTTGAATTCTGTTGATAAAATTGCCTAAATCTTAAGAGAACAGATTCTGCACAGAATTATGAGACGGAAAAACTGCTATAATAAAACTGCAATAACTTTTGATCTAATGTCCGATTGAGGTTTCTTCGCGGCCACGGAAAGATCTACAAATTATCTACGACTCATATACAGACTTTTCATTTTCTTGAGGCCACTAAGACTACGGGAAACAGGCATGAACAGAAACCGTCGAATCTGCCATTCCGCAGAAAACTAAATTCGAGATCAAAACCTAACCCCACATCTAATCCAACCTCTAATCCTTTAATCCCCATGATCCACAACCTCCAAAAGCACATAATTACAGGGAGGAACAAGGATTTCAACATACCTAGGGTTTTCCCCAAGAAAATCTTCAAGAAGAGATGGGGAAGAACATCTCCTTGATCCTCTCTTCCTCTTCAATTCAACGTGCTCCTCCTCTTCTCGATCCTTGCTGCTTGGGGGGATCTAGAGGGAGGAGAGAGCCATGGAGAGGGTAGGGGGTGGCTGCCAATGGGGAGGAGAGCAAGAGAGGGAGGGGGTGGATGCAACCCAATTGGGGAGAAGGAGATGGGGGCGGCTAGGTTGGGGAGGAGAGGGGGGGTTCCCATCCACCGGATCGAGATCAATGGCCCAAACTCGCTCTCCCCTTTGAGCTCCCAACCCCAGCGGAAAAAATGCCAGAAGATCTACTGTTTTCTGAGGAATGCCTCCTGAAACTCTAAACCCCAATGCCACAGAACATCAAAGAAAAGAGAAAAATAAGTTTAACTTCTTTTAAGAAAATTGGGGTATCACAATATTATAAATCGGCGATTTGATTTAGTCAAGCCTAGAAAAATTTTCGCGCTATCCGAACATTCAACAAGAACACAACTCAACTAATAAGTTTACGCCTTGTATTTCTTGGATAATAGCATTGTCGAATTTATAAAAATCGAAATCTTTTCAAAAACACATTCACACACTCAACCAATCTGAACAACACCGGACTCGACATTACGGAAGATTATTAAAGTCTAAACTTCGTGAAATATTTTTGACAGTCCAAATAGACGGAGACAGATGCGATATCAAAATCGCCATAACAAAGATGATTAGAATTTAGTGTCCATTTTATTTTCACCGATATTCCGTGCTTAAGTCCATAAGCACAGTTTAAAAAGAGGTAAACACCAGGTGTGTTACATCTATAGTCCAGGCACATTCGTAGTGTCTGATCCTTCTTCTTGACGAAAATTGCTGGACACCCCATGGTGATGAACTTGGTCTAATGAACCCCTTTTCCAACAAGTCTTGGAGTTGAGTCTTGAGTTCTGCCAGTTCATTAGGTGGCATACAGTACAACCTTCTAGAAATGGGAGCCATACCGGGCTTCAATTCAATCACAAATTCCACATTCCTCTCAGGCGGCAATCCGGGCAAGTCTTCGAGAAAGACATCCAGAAATTCATATGCCACTGGAATGTCCCAAATTTCTTGTACTATGGTCTCAAAAACTAGTTCAGATGCTTTGACTAGGATAGTTATAGGGATGGACAATTGGACTTCTTCATGACCATAACTTAACTTAATGGTCCTTTGGTCAGTATTGAGGATGGCTTTATTCTGGGCTAACCAATTCATTCCCAGAATCACATCTATGTCTTGCCCCTTTATAACAATCATGTTTGTAAGAAATTCCTGTCTGGCCAAGGTTATGGGTATGTGGAAGACTACTTCCTTAGTAAATATTCGGCCCCCAGGTGAATGGATAACAAACCCTTCACTTGATTCAGTGCAATGTATGCAATATTTCTCCACAAAAGTCTTGCTTATGAAGGTATGTGATGCACCAGAATCGAAAAGGATAATCGCTGGGTGGTTAGCAACGAGGAACGTACACATCACCGGTTCGCCTTCCGGTGTAGTAGCCACCTGGGTATAATAGACTCGTCCAGTTTTCTTCAAATTTTTGCCCGTAGAAGAGTTGGCCATGTTCCCCTTTCCTTGATTTGAGTTCCCAGAAGTTGAAAGTTGGATTTGTTTTTCTTCGGATATGGGTAGTCCTTGATGAAATGTCCAGGCTTTCCACAATTGAAGCAACCAGTGGAGGAACTGGGAAGGGCGGAAAAACGAGTACCAAGGGCACTTGGCTGATTGGTCGGAGTGGGGGCAGAAGTGGGGCGAATAAATACGGGGTGTTTGAATGGATATGAAGGTGGACGAGGTTAAGAACGTTTTGGATTGAAAGGTCGAATTACCAACCTTGTTCTCTTTTCAGGTCCTTGAGTTGATTTTCACCCGCATATCCCTTTGACTTCCCGTGTCCCGCATTTTTGGCTTCAACTGCCAGTGCTGTACTGACAGCCCTACTTTATGTGAGGTCCAAGCATGTTGCCATCTTACGCTGGAGTATGTCATTTAGCCCCCTCATAAAACAATTCTTCTTTTTTAGATCGGTATCCACGTGATCAATGGCGTACTCGGAGAGGTGGTTGAATTTATTGAGATACTGCATCACAGTATCTCCCCCTTGCTTCAGTCTGAGGAACTCTTTTAGTTTCATTTGTAACACTCCCTCCGGAACATAATGTTCCCTAAATGCCAACTTGAATTCCTCCCAAGTGACTTGATGTCCCGCAGGTTGGATGGCGGAGAAGTTTGCCCACCAAGTGCTGGTGGGGCCTCTTAACTGCTGAGCGGCAAATAGGGGCTTTTGAACCTCGGTGCATCGAATTAGCCCAAATTTCTGTTCCATTACTCGCACCCATTCGTCAGCTTCCAAGGGTTCCTCTGCCTTGACGAAGAGCGGCGGTCGAGTTTCAGAGAACTCCAAATAGGTAGTATCTCGCAGTCCCTGAGGGGGAACTCTTCCTCCGTGTTGTTGAAATTTGTTGCCCGCTATTTCACACAGAAAGCGTGTGTTGTCGGCGGTGGCGTTAGCCAAGGAAGCAATAGCCTCGGCCAAGGTAGGAGGTACCGGTGGTGGATTGGGAGTGTCCTCCCCTCCGTGGGATGTACCTGCCCCATCATGTGCATGGGTCTGGGATGGCATCTGAGGCAAAGAAACATTTTGAAAAAATAACATGCCAACATACACCATCTTTATTTCGTTGCGGAAGAGTAATAATTATACATACTCCATTATACTATGGCAGAACCGCCCGAATTATTCCAGCTTAAGTGCCCAAGTCCGCCTTAGAGGCCACAACACACTTAAATCGGAATAACCCGTCAGTCCCTCAGATCTAGTCTGATAAAGCCACTTATCCAGGATCAAATACCACTAACTCACTCGATGGTGAGTCACAGAGAAAATACAATAAAATAGGAAACCTCGAAATAAAGTACTGGAGTTATTACATGAATCAGAGTTTTTCAAGTAACTGAAACGAGATCATAATTTAAATTGCAGCGGATAGTCGATCACGTCGAATGATGAAGAATAGGGCAAGGCCTAGCCCACTACTCCTCCTGCTCCTCTCCTGCTGGAGCAGCATCCCACTCGACCGTCCAACCCGGTGGCAGGGTGGTAGGCCAAGTCACACCATCAACCATATCCTGAAGCATACCTGCAAAAATTATGCCACAAGAAAGGCTGAGTATACTAATACTTAGCTAGACATACCAACTGTGAGGAATCTACTCCTCTACCTCTAGACCATGCAGCTGTTTGGCTGAGGGGTTTAGTTTGCCAAAAGCACTAGCTGAGTCTAAAGTCAATTTTTAGCTTTTCCAGTTCTAGTATCATTAACTTTAGCTAGGTTTGCTGCTTCTAAAGCATACATGGTAGCAATCATTTAGTTGCCAAAAACTCAATGCAGTACAAGGGGTCAAGCAGTCTAATTAGCTGCGAGAAGCGGACGATCCGAATCGAGTTTTTAAACCTTGCAAGGTAAACCTAAACACACGACTTGTAGGGGCACTCCATCCCCACAACATATCAACCGTCCCCATCGATTCCCCGTTCGCGGCCAGGGCTCACTGCCTTGGCATACAATGCTCCACTGACCCCGGCTGCCGCCGTGCAGTGACCGCACTTGTACCCACCATAGCTAGCATGGGAGACCCAATCTTAGGACAATTGAGGGGGAAAGTCTGTGTCCGGTTTCACTCAGGTACTAGGTTTATCGGTTACCATATTTCCCGACATGTGTTTAGTACGTTCAAACGCTTGACTCAGGTATCCATACATTAATCCTTAGTTCCTTTTTCCTGTCTCATGGACAAGGCATCCGCCCTGGATCCAAGTCCATAGACCATCATAGATCCCATTGTCAAGATGAATACAATCAATTCCTGACCTCACGCGAGTGCTAGAAAAATCACTTGACTTCTACCGAGATCCTAATTACCAAAGCAGCTACTCGACTAGCATACTAGTATCCATCTCAAAAAGGAATCCTGAGTTCATGCAACTAAGGGTTTCAAGCAACTCCTACACTTAAGTGCACATTACAAGCCTACAAACATTAAGTGTAGTAAAGTAGCATATATAAACTGGTTATGCATAAAACCGGGGCTTGCCTTCAAATGTTGGGGCTGCGGGGGAGATCTTTTGTGGCAGGCTGGGGAGCTGGCTCCTGATCTTCCTCGTGGACAGCTCCTTGCTCGGGAATGAGCACATACTCTCCGTCAATAAGGTTGCAATCTAATGAATGCAATGAGTGAGATATATGTATGCCATGATATGCAATGTGGTAGTAATAGGAATGATTACATTGATGAAGTAAAGTTTCAATCTTACTACGACAATTCTAGTGGTACACTTAGCCAATTTAGGGTCAAGTATGGTTAAGTTAAATGGTCAATTTATTTTAGTACTCCCCTGATTTTTTAGTGTCTTAGTGAAATTTATTATAATTCCTAGCTCAATTCATTGGGGTGAGATTCATTATTCTTCCCAATTTCTCTCTTCTTTCCCTTTCTCTTATGTTTTAAGGTGGGGTTGAACTACAATTTAGTTTTACAAATTTCCAAAAATTCTGTAAAAATTACAGTAGCTCCTCGCTGGGTATAACTATCTGTCTCAAAAATTGGGGCTTAAAAAGTTAAGGGTTCTCTCTGGACAAAATTATCAAATCTTAGGGCAGAGGGGGTGCTTCGAACTACAACTCTCTTCTAACAGTGGATTATTCCCTAAGGCTCATTTTTTCTGGTATTTAGGTGCTATAATATGACTTTGTACCCAATTTTAGCCACTAATACTTATTGGTTATTTTACTGTAATTTTCTAAAGTTTTTGGTCAATGGGGTGCTTTCTACTACCACTATACTTGAAAATGTCAAACAACAGATTTCTAATTTTTCCTATATTCTTCTTTGTGCAAGAGCAATCATTCTAGAATTTGGCAACTTTTTGCTTAAGGAAAAAGGGGGTAGAGTTTCTTGGATTATATGGTCTTTTCATGGGGTAGGGGGTATTGGGTGTTACCTTACATTTTTAACTAGGTTTCATATTTCTTATGATTTAATTGGAACATGGGCCAAAACCATATTTGAATTGTTTAGTTCACTTATCGTGAGGTGTTGGGGTGTTTTTTTTGTAGTGGTGTCCTAACAGTTAGGAGTCTACTGAATTTTTCTTACCATTTTTAAAATGATCCTTATATTTTTAATCATGGTTTTTTTGTTTCCTTATTGCCTAATAATTTATTTAATCCTAGATTAGTCTTGTACTCGGGTTCTCTGTATTCTTCCTGGGTTCCTCATCATAGTATACTAGGAAAAATAGCTTCTTCTCTGTTTATTATTTTCCACTACCCTTTTAAATTTTCTAAGTTTTGGAGAGATGTAGTTTTTAATAGCAAAACTTGAGTTAATCTTGTATACTGGGATGCTCAGTATTTTTAAACAGTGCCTAAGTTGGGTATGTATCTCTACAAATTTTCTTAAGCCTAGCACAAGAGTATTTCTATTTTCTTCATATTAATAAGGTTTGGGCAATTTCCTTATTTAATTCAAAACTATAAAAATTAATACAAAAAACATGAAGTTTCTTATTTTTGCTTGATAGTGTATATTATTTTGAATCCAACAAAATTGGTTTGACTAATTTTTGATAAATATTCTTCAAGTTATGAATTTCCTAAGTTATTTGTTCCTTAAAAAGAATAATAAGAAATGGTTAAATGGACACTAACTTTGCATCGGGGTCCCTGGCAAATGTTTTTAAGTTTCCTTATAGAATAGTCCTCGGGTCACTATTCAAATGTGCCACTGACAGTTCAGAAACCCCCTGGGGTTTTGCTAAACCTAACCCGAGGTCCTTCTCCCAATTAAACAGTACTTGTGGCAGAGGAAAGGGCAGAGGGGCTTACTGGTGGCGAGATTGCTCCGGTGAGGTGGTCAAGGGTGTAGGGGAGGTCGTGACGGTCAAGCTGATGTGTGGATCGTCTCCGGGGATGGTCGGAGTAGGTCGGTCCACGTGCACAGGCGGGGGAGCTCGTCGGCGGTGAGGGCTCCGGCCTATCCAGTGCGGTAGAGTTAAATTAAACTGGTCAGTGAGCTTCACTAGGTGCTAGGGAAGGCATGGGCGCGAGGAATTTAAGAGTGGCTCACCGGATAGCTCGGTCTACGCGCGGACGCTGGCGGCCGAAGTCCGGTGACGATGATCTTGCTATTCCAGTGAGGCAGGGCTTTGATCCTTGCTTGGAGAAGCTTCACGGCTCCTCGGGGAAGCTGTCCAAAGGCTTGGTTGAGGCTGAGGGTCTCTATAAATGGCTGGCCGCGGTGGCCGGTGCTCGGGTGGCTCGGGCGGGTGGCGCAGCTCGCCGGAGCTAAGGGTGGTGTCTGGCCAGCGAAGGTGAGTGCGGAGTGAGGTGAGGCGCGTCTGGGGGTGGTCTT
The DNA here is from genome assembly GCA_029449295.1 of Zea luxurians. Classification (NCBI taxonomy): domain Eukaryota; kingdom Viridiplantae; phylum Streptophyta; class Magnoliopsida; order Poales; family Poaceae; genus Zea; species Zea luxurians. Next base: position 554 of record JAOPSE010003018.1, on the reverse strand, counting down.
AAAGGCACGGGTGGGCACGACCGAGGGGGTGGCTCTGACACGCGCTCGGGGTGTGCGCAGGCAGCGCCCGTGCGCGCTCTGGCGCCTGGGCACGGCATCGAGCACGAGGCAACGCAAAGAGAGGTCAAGTTCAAGCGCGGATTGGCTCCAAATCTTCGCAATTATGGCCATGATCCCATTGAGAGATATCTTCCTTGACAATCCTTTATCGTTTGTGTGTGGAGGCTTATGGGTTTTGCTGACTGGATCAAAAGATATGGAGGGATGAAGTTTTTGTCTCACTGCTGAACTCCAAGAGGAAATCCCAGATTTGACGTGTCTAGGGCACGAATCTCGATGCCATCATCACACACGTTGCAGAGGGGTTAGTTTAGAACAATTTTGTCAATGGGGACTTAAGGATTTGAGCTAGGGATCAAGGTGAACATGCTCAAGTTCTAGGTGAGGGCTGAAATTCAGCAATCTAAATTTCATATTTCCCTAGAGAGCTTCCACTTGGATGGCCTTTTTGGAGATTTTAATCAATTATTTTGGCCAAACTTTTATAACAATTG